>JBBPTK010000028.1:0-35034 GCA_038094135.1 Spongiforma cf. squarepantsii | reverse complement strand
ACGGATGTGCGCTTCTATCTAGGATTGATTTCCACTTCGTCTGATCATCCTCTTATAGTTCTGGCTAGTTCATAAGGGAAAAGTCGATGTTCCTGCCATGTACGATCCGCGTGGTAGATACCGTTACATCGGAGGATTCGTAAGTCACCGGATTTCCTTTCTCACATCGTGCAAAGACCGATAATATGCCAAGAACTGGCGAGCAGTTCTGGCCATGCTTGTGACTGTTGGGCCTACATTTCCCGGCCTTATTAACTCCATTAGCCCGGCTATCCATGTAGGTTATGCCACGCGTCTATACGACGTGGCCTGGATTTACGGGGTGAGCATTCAACGAAGCCTTATCGTGTACGAGTCTGTTTTTCTAATCAGAAACAAAGTTTGTCGTTGCGTCTACGGTTTATTATGTCACCTCCGTTCTATTCCCTGCACGGGAAACATTTGTAGAGAAACTCATCCTGGCGGACGACCCGGACCACGTCGGCGCGGACAACTCGCCCGCCGAGACATGGAATAACAAGCGAGACGATGTAAAGATCGACATTAAAGAACAATAGATCACTTTTTTTCTTGCCGATCTCATAATCGAAGTCACATTTCTCCTGTGATTTTGCCATCATGATTCGGGACCATGTTTCGAAACTGGGCCACGACGGAATAAGGAAAAACCAAGGGTACGAAAGTCGCCGTCACGGAGATGACCGATGAGCATCTTCAAATGCCGTGAACGCGCGGCTTCCCAGCATGAAACCCGTTGCGACCAAATCCAGAACTCAGAGTCTGACTCGTGCAAGCTTCTGGCGGATCATCACTTGGTATCGGTCACCATGTTACCTATCAGCATCTTTCGCCCCTTCGAAACTGATTCTCGACCCACGTGGAATCGGAAATCCAAGTCCGGCTCTCCGAGTCCCTTGACTTAGTACTTATGTACTCGTGCAACAATAATCCGTCTTGCGTTCTTCCCCCGCTCTGCACCGCAGGAGTCACAACATTGACACCGGAGCCTCGAGGTTAAACGGACCTAGACAAACCTTCTCAGCAGAACCTCCTTTTTACAAAAAAAAAAAGCTCGTGTCTCAAATTGAGAATGTGGTTTCACATTGGAGTTGTCATGCCGGCTTGAAGCGCACAGCAAGAGTCGGCGTTCTTTCTTATTCCTTCCCCTCTTGACGACTGTGGATAGACTCATCTTGTTGCTGCCTCATTTCATACGGTCCGTTAAATTCGCACCCTCGCTACTTGGTTCCTGTCAGTGATTCTAGATGATTTTGCATGACTCTGGATAGACCCTGAGGCTTTTCAAGAGATTTCTACTGGCAACAAGAGGTAGATGGGCAGTAAGTTCATGACTCGTTCTCAGACAATCCAGCGTCGACTCACGATGTGACATAGTATTATCTCTACGGCCCCGGGACGACGGAAAGCTGATTGTCAGCTCTTGTCTACCATACTAAGTGAGACAACTATACCTTCACATGTTCGAATGCGCTGCTACGTCGATTCCGACTGTATGTGAGAATCGAAGCTCACCACATTCTACAATCTTTTTTCGCGTCCGCAGTGTGTTGTCGTATGGTTTCACGTTGTACGCCCACCGGGGCTCTCTCTTGCCAATAGAGTCAGAATGTGCGGTTTCACAGGCTGGCAATTCCACGAAATCCTGGCAGCAGAACAGCTCACAAAAAGGTGCATGATTGGACTGTCACGCATGAAAAATATACGCGAGATCAAGTTTTTGCGCATCTACACGAGTACATTACCGGCGTGCCGGAGCTCCACTTCAATATGGGGACGAACGCTACACCGAACAGATGCACCATATCCTTGCACAAGCTCCATGATCTCTTGAGGCAATAGCTTTGCGTCGATGTCCCACCTCACATGATGATAGCCAACCTGGCCCCTCTAGGTCCTGCACATGCTCAGGAAAGGCCGAGTGTCCTCATTTAATGAGCACCCACACTGACGTTTGCGCTAGCCATCAACGTTCGACATGCTCTTTGTGACAAACGCAATACTATCTCGACAAGCAGACACCTGGAAGAAGGGGAGTGATCATTAGCTCCAGTAGCGTCTTCGTAGCATGATAGACCAGCACACGCGTTCACGGGAGACGCGATGATGACATATTCGTTAGACGAGTGGTTCCAGAGGGCGTTAATCCTGGGACACCGATCACTAGCTTGTAGCAACCGCGGTGTGCGTCAAACCAAACCACACCAAAACACACCTAATCAGGTTGCTGAGAAGGGCCTAATAGAGCCAACGAACACATACTGTACATTGCCACTGCGCATTCGCATGCCCATCTCCGCACTCAGCTCGGTGGTATCCCGTTCTCTCTCCTTGATAGCGCACGGTGTGCGCCAATGCTGAGACGAGAAGATACGGCTGCAAGCGCAAGCTAGAAAAAAAGTTTTTTTTTTCGCTTGTTCTACTACTGGTACATCTTGACATTTGCGACGTTGAGCTGTGGGGGCGGGAAGAACTAGCGTTCCAAGTTGAACTTGTCCAGCTTCTTTGTTCCGCACCTGCAAGTTCGCAGTAGATTTGAATCTTCCAGTGATCTTATCTGCGATCTTCACGCTTTTGACCACCCTGTCATTTGAGGGATGTAGATTTTCGCGGGGCTGAAGGGACAAGAAGCTAGAAGGGGGTCAGGGTCACCAAGGTGTCTCGTCTCCGCGTGATCGAGCGCAGTGGGCCTCGCCAGGGTACAACTGCTATTCAAGCTAATGGTCGGTCCCAATGCATGCTGGCCATAGACTTAGCGTTTCTCGATCAAGCCCAATTGAGTTGGTTGGCTCCCCGGGCCCTTGTCGGCTCTCACCGAGCTTAATTTCTACCTCAAAGACTCGCAGTCACGGCTTCACGTCAGTGTTCAGTACACTGCATTTTGTCCTCACGCAAGCTCCTCCGTCTCTCGAAGTGCTGGAACTGTGGCTTCCTGTCACAGTGGATGCAAGGGCTATGCGAGCCATCTTCAATGACATGCTTGATCATTCCACTCTCAGAGAGCACGTGCCTTCGCTTCGCTCGTTCTCATGGTGGTCATAGAGTGAGATGTAAGCGGACGATCACCATTCTCCCTCTTGGGGATTGTTGAGGCGGTAAACATCCTCGTAGATATGTATATTCGGATTATCCTCTGGGATCAGTCGTCGCTTGTTCGCACCAGGCACAAAAATCGGACACGTACTTGACGAAGGACTCGGTCCTTTGTCGGGTCTCAGGCATATAGAAGTTTTCGGTGAAGCTTTCCGTTTGGTGCAGGGGAGTGGTCCGAAGCAGCGCATGTCTTGTAGAAAATGTAAGAGACTGACGACGTGGACATGTGGATCACAATCATAAGGACATGGACAAGATGTTGTTTGTTCCCGTTTTGCCCAATATGCGACTGAAAAACTTTCCTTCGCTTGCTCTAGTTGTGCCGAGGAATTCAAGTCCCCGGTGAAGTACCACCAGCTTTTCGGCATCATGGCTATGAAGACTCCTCTACGCACTCGTCCGTTGGACCTGGTTTACTTTATTTTCTTCCTGGTAAGTCATCCCAATTGGACATATTGTTGGTCAAACGCGTCTCGTAGATTCACCTTCCTGCATCACTCTTACTCGACTGTCAACCATTATACCCGTCTGGCCTCGTTCCCACTTTCATTAGCCAACTTCCAAAAATCTATATCCAAATATCCGGCGACCCTTTGATGGGTGGCCTTGTGGGTTCTGCGGTTGATGGCAGCAACCTTTTGTGGCTCAAGACGTTTATCTTCCTAGAAGCGTGAGCAATTCTTTTTTTTTTTTTTCCTTTCGTATGTCATTCATGGCAGACCCTGACATTTTACACTCTATTCCACTAGGTTCTTCCAAGTGCCCGTATTCATCCTCGGTATGAGAGGTCTCTGGAGAGGTACGTCATTCCCAAGCTATCGCTGATCGACAGAATTGAGCAATAATGTGTGTCGTGCAGATTCGTGTTCCATCTATCCATTGTTGCTCATCTATGGCGCTTCCACTGCGACTACCGTTCTGCCGTGTCTGACCGTGTTACTCTCAACACCCATTACGAGCGCGTCCACCATCGTTGCAGGTGTGCCTTCCGTCACGGAGGGTCAGCGTCTAATGCTACTGTCGAGTTATGTACCATTCTTTGTGCTCCCTGCGTTCATGACTGTCGACATGGCGATGAGGATAAGCAAGCTTGTATGTGCTGGTGTAGCGGCGATGTCGGAGAGGAAGGCTTGTTAGGTGACGGGACGAGAAAATGGATTCTGTTATTGAAGGTATGATCGTCATGTACATGGTCGTGCCTTCAGTACTCCGTGTTACAAGTTCAGTTCCGTGACTGCATCTGGATTAGCGGGATCGTTCGACTCGTTCTAGTAAGACATCCAATTATTCAAGCAAACAAGATAAGGCATGAGGAATGCTGTACCCACGTGTTTCCTGTGCAATGGAGTGGGATCCAGTTCTATCTTCGCCTTCAAATCAATCTGCTCCCGCTTCGACTCTGGCACCATAGAAAGCACTTATGTCCCCTCCATCCCTTGTGTGAGTCAAGCCAGTTGTGGGTTTGCCACTCACTCATCGGTTGACTCCATCCAGCTCTCGGCGACTTAAAGTTCGCCCGCTCGACGACCTCTCACACCGAATCGAAAGAAACTCTGCTATCCACCTCTCCGGTGGTGCATTCAGCGACGTCTACAAATGCAAGTGCAGAAGCGTTACAGGCACTTCGTTTTGGGTATAATTCTCTGTCTTGCTTGTCTAGTGTCCTACATATGTCGTTTTTTCCAGGTTGCTGTAAAAGTCCCCAGGTATTTTGAATGCGAAGATCCAGGAGAAACCAGACAGATGCTAGCTAAGCTCAACAAGGTTCGCTCACCTCACTTGAGTGTGTTGGTTAGTTCATTTATCCACCACGGAGAGTAGGGTCTTCGGCGAGAGCTCGGTCTGTTGAAAAGACTCGAACATCCGAATCTGGTCCCTTTGCTCGGCACGACAAATACGTTTGGACCGACAGTCTGTGCAGTGTTACCATGGATGACGAATGGTACATTGCATACTTTTCTGAAGAACAAGGCACTTGCAGTGGTTGAGCGCCTACAACTAGTGAGTCATGGAATCTCACGTTTGAACTGGTGATTCTGACGAGTCGCAGATTCATGGGATTGGATCTGGTTTGGAATATCGTGCGTTGGTGGTTGATTGATTGATGACGATTTTGACGAACCAATCTGATAGTACACTCGAAGAATGTGTTTCACGGAGACTTGCACAGCGTACGTCGTGAATGAGCTTTTTGTCTCCAATGTTTTCTCACCTTTTTTTTCAGGGAAATGTGCTCATAGACGAAGATGAGATACCGCGGATCAGTGATTTCGGACTGGCGTGCACTATAGAGAAAGTGCAATCCGGCTTGACATACTTGCAACGTCTGTCGAGTGCGCCACACCCAGGATCAATGAGATGGGCAGCACCCGAGCGCCTCAAAGGTAGCGAACCTCAGCCGCCCGGGGACGTTTATTCGTTTGGGTGCATCATGTTCGAGGTGATCAGCGTATTTTGGTATCTATTTGGACCAGTAGCATTGACTCAAATGGTCTCTGTACTAGGTATTATCAGGCGACATACCCTGGAAGGACAAGACGGAACCCGAGGTCGTCGCACTGAAACTGGCAACGTTCTGGCCGCCTCTTCCGATGCGAGGAGAGCTGGTTCGAAAAGAGCACTGGGCGCTCATGGTGAGATGTTGGTCGATGTTCCCTCAGCGACGTCCCAATGCGCGCGAGGTCGTGATAGCAGTACACGCGTTTTTGGAATTACGTAATGATGATATCAACGATCGCTTTTTTTTTTTTTCCCCCTGTGAGGGACCCTAGCGATGCATCGATCTAGCCCTTCACATAGTCACCTTCGCCCGCCACCCACGTCTTCTCTTTTGTTCGATTTCGTGCCTATGCCTCAGTACTCAGTACTCAGTGCTCAACTCTCTCGTACTATGTAATTAAATAAGATCACCATCGAATCGAATCGAAAACGAATCCTTCTCTCTCTTTCTCATTCTCGCTTTATCTCAACGAACAACATCTGTGTCTAACACCAACGTATCCCGAACGAACGACTAAGTATCTTATCATCATCTTTCCCTTTCTAGGCTGTTTGCACGCAGTACTCGACATACTCTCGCCAAAGGAATCATTTCTCCTCCCTGACAAGTCCACAGTCGACATATCCACCAATGAAATTCATTTGAACATCATCCCGGTTTGTTCCTATCGAGCTCCTGACCGCACAACAGCCTTGCCTCTCTCTACTGTCGGTACACCCCACGAGCATACACCATGTCCCCAACTATCCTGTCATACAGATATTCCCTCTAAGCACGCCGCAGTCCTCCATACAGACACCTGGGTCATCGTTTACGCTCTTTTCTTTCGCTACCACAAACAAGAGTGCTCTCTCTAGACACAGTCAATTGTACAGACGTTCTCTCTAGAGCTGCTTTCTGGCAAGGTGCAGGAACCCACGGATACCACTCACGCGGCTGGTTACCCCTTTGTCCTCTTCGACTCGATATGCCGCATCGCCCTTTCCATCGGTTCAGTCGTTCACTCGCACTCCCCTCGTCATTGCTGCCCATCCACTGCGACCACCCAAGCCTCTTCCCGGAGAACACCTCTACAGACGCTACTGTCCACAGGTGGGGCAGACACTCGAATTCGCTTGCTTTGATCCTGGTCGGGACGATGAGGGAGTCACCCCTCGCTTGGAAGCTTTCCACAAATGGCACAACGACGACCGCATGAACAGCGCATGGAACGAAAGGGGATCTCTCGAATAACATCGACAATGTATCATTGGCGTCTTGAACGATCCTGTGGTTCTACCCATCATGGTGAATTGGGACGGTGACCTCATGGGATATTCGGAGATCGTGTATGTCAAGGTAAAAAGCGGCACCTCTGGGCCTGAGGGCCTTAACTGTGATACCGAATGAGAAATTCATCACTTTTTTGCATGCGGTACTTAGACTGCGTCACATGCACTTGTGGGTATTTACCGTACATGCAGCATTACAAAATCGAAAGGGTATCTTCCCAATAAGCACCGGGCAGCATGCCTGATGCTAAACGAATCTGACAATAGATATTTGCTGTTAGCCCTCAAAGTCTTCGGCATGCAACTGCACATAACGCAAGAACCCTGTTTTACTGTGACGTGTTGGTGCGCGTTGCAAAGTCAACGGAACGTCAAACGCTTCTGGTTCACAATTAACATGAATAGATACTCACTATCCAATTTTATACGTAAAGTGTCGTTCAAGATGAGATTGCTCGCTTCCTGGCATGGCACACATTGGAGAGGATGACCAGTAAGGCTCGTGTGATGGCGAGAGTGATGTGAAAAGATACACAATCGACGGCAATGCAGGCTGGAAGTGTGCATGGCTAGGCTGGCCAAACCCGCGAGGTTGGTGGAACCCGTGCGTTTGCTGCAGGTGAATTGGGTTGGCAGCAAACAGAGGATTGGGCACATTCGCGTGAGGTTGGTTCATCCCAAATGGCTGAGGTCGAAAATCCTTGATATAGAAATCTTGGTGCGTTCCCGAATGCGTCACTGAAATGGTCATGAATGAGCAAATTCTGAACTAACATGACGAGAGCCCCACCAAGAACAATATCTTCGGGGTCGATCCCTGCACCGTTAGCGATCCCTTTCCCGTTCTCCAGCAGATACTGCCAAGCATCCTTGACACAAGTAGCAAATGCCTCGTGAACGACAACAACATCGATTTGTTTGTAAGGGGGAACAGCGACTGGCCACCTCCATTCAACATTGTCAAATGCATTGTCGACACATTGCAAGCGTGACACACCCTGATATGTTCGTGGGCATTTCGAATGCCTGTAGTGGCTGTCGACGAATTGGCACATGTTCCCAGCACCAATGTTCACCATTAGCCTTGAAAGACAGCCCGAGTGCCTCATTGTTACGCTCGATCACATTACCCAAATGAATAAATGAATCCCAGTCTTTTCCACGAGGAACGTAGCCAAAGTCGCCCACAGAAAACTTGCAAGCTGGGACGTTGCGCTCATACCAGGAATGCTCGTGAGCACCAGTATGAAACGTCAGATCACGGACCTGGCGCAGCGTCAGCCTGGGCACATCAAAGTCATTATCCTCAATGAGCTTTTGGAGCTTTGATGGTAGTTCCGGCCTTTCACTGCCACTGGGCAGTAAGGAACGTGCGAGAGTCACGAGATGATTGACCTTCTTCTGCATGTCTTCCGTCACTGTTTCATGTCAGTCATGAACGGAACAATCTTAGGTGACGACTAACCCTCTTCATCACATTCTTCGTACGCATAGGTGACTCTACCTCGGTTAGGTAGCATCTAGAAAGGATTAAAACGTAACTATGCAGAAAACAGAGGAGCATACCTGTAAACATGCGTCTAGCAGGGTGTGCGCTAGACCATAGTTTCGCGCTGAATACCACTTCCCTTCTCTGGGTGGAGGCAGGCCTACGACAAGAGTCCTTTGAGAATCTATCCGGAACCCTGCAGCCTATGAAGCATTGTGTTTGACACGATGAATCCGAACTAAGGTTAATATCGGGCTACCTCGAAGAAGTCTTGCACTTGGCTGTCAGTTAGATTCAGCTGTCTTTGGACATACATTGCAGTATCCTAATAGCGCCCATCAGTGCAACGGTTACAGAGAATCGACTAAAAGAAACTGACTGCAAGATCACGATACTTGTATAAACCATTAGTTCGGAAACGTGTTTACATAATGAAAACTCATGCGTACAAACCGAAACATCATCTCCATACATGTTGCAAGGCTCGCTGTTCGAAGCATCTCTCGTACAACAGCATCAGGCGTCCGTGTCTTCACTACTCTGATTTAGATAGATATAGTACATCCCGAACACAGATGACGCACCATTTGATAGAAGTATGAATGGAGTGGGGTTCTCATCATCCGAAAGCCCCAATAGCTGGGGTAAATTTGGATGGCTACACTCTTTGAACCTACAGATTATTGACGAACCTGCGGACTTACTACAAGTTCTGAAGCATCCTGACATCTCTCAGCCATTGCTGTAAAGCATATCATTTTCACTGATATAAAGTAATCAACGATGACTCACTCTGGACGCTTGCAACTTCGGGCCATCGTATTTCTTGATGAGTGCTGGCTGGCTTTGTATTTGAACCTCCATGGCTCCCGCCCACCAACCTTCCTTGAGATGCGATCGCCCCCGTAGTGTAATCTCAGATTGATGGTATCTGCGAAACTGGAAATAATTGAGATGCGAAAATATACAAATGCTTTGAGCGGTACCCCGTGGTCGCCATCCAACTCTAACGAAGACAGTTCTTCAGGCAAATAGTGATCATTCAACGAATCTTGGACGCCGTCCGTCGCAATTTCAGGGATCAATTCCTCTTGAGAAGATAATTCCGTGGGCGATCCTGTGAGCTCTGGCATATCGACGATCGTAGCTAAGTTCCGCTCGACCGTCTCAGTTTCCCGAACACTCAGATCTAGAGTTTGATTTTTCTTGTAGGGTGGAGGGGCTTCAATGCGCAGTTGTGCCGTCGCTTTGATGTCTGTGTTTTCCGTGTTCATTCGTGAGAGAGTACCAATGGTGTGATGTAAATCGATGAGCGTAGCAATCTGCACGATGACGATGAGAGGTAAAGGAGGATTCACGGCAAAAGTCAACCAACCTGAAATGACTGGGCCGCTTCGTCCATCAGCCTACTATACTGGAAAAGCGCATCCTCAATCGCATTCTTGCGGAGAATCCTGTCGGTCCATTTCGACTCAGCAAGCTTCTTCATGAACTCGTAGATGCATTTCAGTGTCCTAGTGCCATACGTGGGGGTGGAACCATTTTGCATAAATGGCCAAAATATAAACGGAACAGAAGAATGTACAACTTACTCCTCGAATTTTTGCAAATTTTGTATTAAGCGCTCAGGCGCTGAATCCCATCTTCCCCGCATTTGATGATCTATGTCGACTAGTATCTGTGCTGCCCTCCGGGCTAGGGTGATGCAACCAGCTTTACTGGTCTGAATATCCTACATCATAGCTGAGCGAGCTTCGTACAACACTGAGGAGAACGAGTGCTGACCTGGATTGTTTCCAATATCAAAAGCACAACCGAAACAGCCGCCACTGCAGGTGGGAATTGAAGCGTAGAGAGGAGATCCTTAGCCAAGGCCGTTGTGGTGATGACCGCCTGAAGGGGGTCAATGCCGACCTTGGAACGAATAAACCGTAATGGCATCTTGCGTAGTGCTCCTTGTCTTCTCCAAGAACGGGCCTTGCGGATTTCTTCAGCTTGAATGTAATACAGTTTCCAGACTGTGCCCAAGATATCCAACTTTCTCTTCCGAATCACTGGGTATAGGTATAAGCATCAATCATCGAGTAATTTCACGCTTCGGAAGGCCTTTCGGAACAAGGTCAGGAATCCCGTTTTCCTGCGATCCTATAACTCCAGGAATATTATCAGTAAATTTTACCAGAGGCTGTCCACTGTTGAATGTGTCGGTGGTAGACTGTCAAGGTCCGAATCGTATAAATTTGAGAGGCCAGCACTTTAGCGCTGGCAGTGGGAACTTCCATGCATGTGGCGGCGACTCCCTCATGAGAACCTTCCGTGACGAATCACTGTGAGTCGGATTCATTGGCACTATTTACAGTTTTACAGAACTATAAAGAGGACGGATATATACTACATAGACCGACACAGAGTATGCAAGCAATGTAATGATAACACTCGTTATGCCGAATATTGACGCTTGCTGCCATGGAATATGACATTCATGGTCTTGCGAATAGAAAGAACATGGGGTTAATTCAGCAATATTGAAAATGCCTCTCATGTTCTCGTCAGACTGTACATCGCGAGCCATCACCTTCCTGAGCGCCATCTCGATCGAATCTGTTCACCCATCTCGAGGGCTCTCTTTCCTTCTAGCCATAGCATCGCGTCTGTTTACGTAGGAGACCAAAAGGACGTCAGGACATTGCCAATTCCAATTAGAATAATAGGCATCGGACTTCATACCTTGATAAGTCCTCGGCATGATTCTCGGTGTTTCACGACATTCGTCGCCGCTGGCGAGGGTGAACCTGAAGTCATTCGTAGTTTCTTCCTGACCTGTCTTTGCGTCAACGACATTTGCTTGGACTCGAACATGCTATTATGGTTGCGGCGATGTGACGTTATAAGAATATTCAACGGGAACGATAAGAAAAACAACTTACAACGGCATCTGGAAAGCTGCCCAGGTGGCTAGTATTCAGAATTTGGGACTCCAGCCGGAGAATGGAGCCAATATTAACCGGCTTTCGAAAAGATATGTTATCTAACGAGAGAAACGACGGGTGCGACCGAGTGAAGAGACAAGTATTTGCAAAGCCAAGCTGCGTGCGTTTATATCAGGAGAGCTTTATGAAGGTATCGAGGTCAATTACCTCGTAAGCCAGACGCATGAGGTACCCTTATTTCAATACCAATTAGCATCGAGATCCAGGGAGGACAAGAGGTATACCTCCAAAAACCTTCTGATGAACACTTTTGAATAATTTCAGCAAGGTACGACAGCGCAGCATAACTTTGCCTTACTTGCGCTCTTGTGGAAACATGAGCATGGTTTTCTGAAGTTTAGTATCACCCATCCAAATTCTGTCACTAGAAGAGTCGTCTTGTCCATACTCCAAAAAACGTTGATGCAATTCCGCAACTTCTTCAGGGGTCGGGGGAACACGGGAAAGTGATTGCAGTGCAGAGGCCCTTCTTCTGTTCTGGGCACCTATCGTGGGTCCGTTGAGTACATGGGTGATATTCAACAGGCGAACATTGCTACCAACTTTTCCCCATGGAATAAAGTGCTTCTTCATCTGGCGTGCTAATTATCAAAGGGTTGACAGGGCATGCTTTGCGCGAGCGAGCGTCTCTGCAGACCATTGCAAAGCGTCCTGAACGAGTTGAGATGGGTCCTGTAAGGTACTATGTGATGGCACACGGTACATACCAATCATTAGAGTTTCTTCTTCTCCGTTCTGGTCAAGCGCCTCCATCTTCACGGCGACCTCCATCGAGCTCTTTCCGGTGTAAATGACCTGCCCGCTCAACCGCAGATCCCGTACAGGATAGAGAGGCGCCAACAAATCTAATCTACAGTATGCGATGTCATCAGTGAAGTACGAGCGTGCGGATAGAGAAACACATGCCGATCCACGGAAGCTGTTACGATATAAAACCCTCTTTCGGAGATGCGTCCAAGAGTCTCTACGTCGGGCCCGAGCATGTGCTTGTATGATATCGAGCCAGCCAAAGAATCCAAGTGTTCCATCAACATGCCAGTACGAAGGGTACCGTAGGCATTAGTATATTGCTCAAAGAGTTGTACGGACGACTTGAAAGGGAGAAGAATCTGAGTGTAGGTATCATGCATGTTACGTGGAGGCAATGATTCTTGAGATGGTGTAGGCAGAGAATCGTCGACAGGTTTTACGATAGTCGACGAGTTTAAGAGGGTCTCTGACCACAGCATACTTTTCCTCACTGGGACCACGCTGCAGGATGTTCAGTCGAGATGTACTATGCCAGGAAGATAATAAAACATACTCGCGGTATGCAGGATTCGATCTTGCTCCTGAAAGAGTATTTAATCTTGAGCTTGAATGACGTTTCAGACTGGAAGAAACTCACGAACTGCTTTGAGTAACGTATCCATAGCTTTTACATCTTGCGTTTCAGATGTTGCTTCTGGTTGCGCATCGACGCTTTCAGCACTTGGGAAAGAGGAAGCCCTGCGAGACTGTGCCAATAAGACCTGTGGAACCGGCTTGGGCCAAAATTGCCAATAGCCTGGGAGCTTGCAATGAACGTGAAAGTGACGGATCATATCAAAGCGAACTTGAGCCGAACCGCCGGGACAACGGAAGTTGACATGTGTACTGAATACGCCGCTTTAAAACGTCATGCCAACAAGTACCTCAACTCAGCCAACACTGAACAGCAAAAATGGGCCTTGTTTATTCGCTCCTTCGCGAACAATTCCCTCCTCCGACTCGTTTCACTGTAGAGTCGATTCCTGACTTGTCCGGAAAAGTCGCACTCGTCACTGGGGCAAATGCTGGGATTGGTAAAGAAACTGCAAGGGTCTGTTTCTTCTCTCCTTCTCTGTCCTCGTTCTCACAGTCTCTACTTCCCTTGGGTCAGGTTTTGCTGACGAAGAATGCAACAGTGTGGATTGCATGTCGCAACGTGTCCAAGGGTGAGGCAGCTTTGAAGGAGTTGAAGGACCTCACCGGGCGAGATGCTCGCCTTCTCAGACTCGACCTATCAAATATGAGGTCGATCACGGAGTCTGTGGAAGAATTTACGAGGCAAGTAGTAAACATGTCTTCGATTGTTTAGTGACCGACAGAAGATTTGCAGACAGGAAAGTCAACTCCACATCCTCTTCAACAACGCGCACGTATTATTTTGTCCTCTTCTCCTTTGGCCCTGCTTACCCCCTCTTCAGTGGTGTTATGCACCCACCTGTCGATATGGTCACGGATGACGGATATGACCTACAGTTTGGAACGAATGTTGTTGGCCACTTCTACTTCACAAAATTACTGTTGCCAACCTTGATATCCACCGCCAAATCCACTCCTCAAGGAACTGTCCGCGTCGTGAACACCTCCTCATTTGGGCACTGGTATGGCGGGCTTCATTTCGATACCTTTATAGATGGACCAAAGAGGAGGGCCGATTCCACTTACAGATTGTATGGACAAAGCAAGATGGTGAGGATGTACCTGATTTATCGTTACTATATCCAACCATCACACAGGGTAACATCGTCTTTTCGAAAGAGCTCCACAGAAGGTACCACGACCAAGGCATCGTCTCAACTGCGCTCCATCCAGGTCTGTGTCCGCTTCACATTCTCGACGTGCGCAAGTCTCATAAATGTGCTTCATACTACCAGGCACCATCAACTCTGATCTTGTCCGTTATTATCCCAGCTTCACACAGCGAATCACAGTATGTGCCTATTGCACATGCCACTTTCCTATTGATTCCAATTCTAATTCAGCCGTGGATTCTGTGGGACGTTTCGCATGGTGCTCTCACGCAGCTCTATGCTGGTACCTCTCCCGATGCTGCGGAGCTTGGTGGGCAGGTGAGTCAAGTGCTCGTGTGAATCGTCCAATTACGAAGCAAAAACTCGTCTATAGTATCTAGTCCCATTTGCTCGCGTTGGCAGACCGCATGCTGACACTCAAGACCCTCAACTTGGTAATGAGCTTTGGGCTTGGTTGGAGGAACAGGTAGCCAAACTCTAGGTTCAAGCTACTGTCGTCAGTTTTTCCATGGGATACGGCAAGAAATTAAGCGTGCGACAGTGTTGGAATGCATAGTAAAAAGACCAGTAATGATACACGTACGCAGTAAGACAGTGTAAGTTGTTTATTTCACGTCGCTCTTTGAATAGGATTTTATTCAATAATTTGATAACTCTGGGAGCGTCCGAAACTCTGGACGTGCGACGGTATATTCAAGCAATACTATGTCGGAGCATGCCGCACGCGCTTGCCGGGAAAAACTTACATTCTTCGCGGTCGCACCACTCAGCCTTACTCTGGCTCTTGTTTGTTCCAACCACGAAGAATGGATATCGATTATCCTGTGACCATGTAGCAACCCATCTTCTTAAATATGCTTTGCCTTACTCGCAGCGACACCCATCTCGTCTAGTTCCATTTTCCCCTTCATTGCTGGTGTAAAAGCTAGCCCCATACCAGCATATAGAACGTTCGTATGTCAGGAATCAGTGGGAGTCAGAGAATTGACACTTTCGAGCGCTCCAAGTTCGATCAACTGAACTAGTCATGGGCCAGCGGGAGGCACAAGTATTTGATTGAGAGTGGTAGGTGCCTGTCGAGGAACCGTAAGACTTGGGTGCAACATTGTAGCTCAGTTCACGTTCTAACTTCAGAAATTGGAGGTCCTTTCAAGTAATTCAGATATGTGCGCAATTGTAGTGCATCATGATCATCTAATAGTCACTTAGTAGCGAAGAACGCATAGAAAGTCGACTACTAAGCACTACTCGAAAAATATTCCTTGGACCAAATTTCAAACAGCCCATGGGAAGAAAAGAACGGACTGCTTGAACTCAAGGCAAGGATATTTTGTTCTACCAGAGATGCTCCTACAATAAACATGTGGATCAGAGACAGGAAGAACGCTTCAGCAAAATCTGCGTCGACCGTCATCGTCGCTCTGGTCTTTTCATTTACAACATGCTGACGTAACCTATCAAGAATAAAGGTCTCTGGTAACGTTAGCTCGGTCAACAGTCTGTGACAGGGGATGGGTTTAATAACACATCAACACGGGTGCGAGCGTGATTCGTATCGGATGGGATGTGCCCGAGCTATCCATTTTTTAATAGTGTGCAGGTTTCCATCTACAAGGACTCCCTCTGGTGTGAAACCTGACACAATGGACAAATAACGATAACTTTGATGCTTGCACGCCAGCAAAAGGCCACTGAAGAACGCTGCATGCACCGTAATACAGTAGATGTGACCAACAAAACCGCCCGAATTTTAGCACTAAGAAAGGTCATCAAAAAGGGAAGCTCTATACTTTTCCGTATCATCCTGAAACATCGTGTCCAACACATGCCTCGCCAGGCGATCGGTGTCTTCATCCGTCCCCCGATAAGTTGCCTTCCAAGGTTGATCTGTCTCGTTGAATCTTCCTCGAAGCCGTATCCCGGAGATGCAGCGGCGAGTACCGAGTGCGTCCACCGCCGGTTGTAGGTACATATACAACCCAACGCGAGGTTAGTGAGTAACCTAGCATACATGTACGACGGATCAACTGGATGACAGCTATAAGTTGAGTCACCTCCATAATGATCGCCTCGGGACCAGACAGAAGAAGAGTGGCTCGTCGGGTAAGGATAGTCTGACTGCAAGAGCAACTCGACATGATCGCTGGACAAGATGCGAATGACTCGAACCTATGTCCTAAAACCCATGTTGTCGTCCCCATTCTCTCTTGCACAGCAGCACTGGAAAATGTGAGCGATTAAGAATTTTCAAAAAAGTATCATACTTTTATAAACGCGTCGTGCCTTGGGAGGTCGTACATCGTAAGCCACGTCCCATACTATAAATCGAAGCTAACTATCTACAAAAAAATCGGTTGGAACGAAAGAGATAATACTGCACCACAAACTCACCTTTGATGGTCGGTCCTTTTACCTAGAATTGCTTCAACCAGCACACGTATTTCCCAATTACTGGAATGATGATGGGTCACACCAGGCCTAGAGTTGAATCACGAGTATTTGGAAGAAAGTAGCGTACTCAGGTGACTCACCGTCGGTTTCGCGCTCTAACAACACGTGCTGTGATACAAGTAACCATTAACTAGGTCGGAACCAGCCGCGTTGAAATACAGAGAAATTTGGTCGAGAACCCAGATTTTAGCCCTTCGTGAGTACAAATCCACGAGACGCACCAAGAATAAGGTGCGTCCAGCAGTAAGGCGCATCCTCATGGTTGTACCTTACTCCTGGGCGTACCTTATTCCCATGTAAACACCCTCGGCTCCAGCTGCATCGTTCTTGTCAACGCCGGTCGGCTTCTTTTTGCCGTGGTGTCTATAAGAGGCATTGAGCATGGGCGTCAAAGGGAAGGCGGAGAAACTCGCCTTGGGGCCTCTCGTTCGGAGCCACTTGGGACGGGAACCTTTCTGTAAGCGAAGAGCGAGTGTCATGATCGGCGCGCCAAAGAGCCAAAGTAAGACGAGCCTTCGTCCATCTCATCCGACAAGTGAGTGTATGTGTGGCGCAGCTCGCGACCCCGAGAGGACGACTTGGGACTCTTGAGCCAGTGTGCGAAAGTGAAAGTGAGAGAACTGTAAAGTCAGCCAGAGGAGAGGGGGGGAGAGGGGCGATGTAGGGAAGGAAGATACGTGTCTTGGTACTCAGTTTCGTCTTGGATATCACAGTCGTAGCATACGTTGAGGCACCCGCCGAAATCAACAAACGATGAGACGATGGGAAGTATCACATCGGTCACCTGTGGTCGGTGTCCCCTCTGCTCATGCTCGTCGGTTTCAGATCGGATTGTATAACGGGGGTCGAGTCGTCGTCGTCATCGCCGGTCTAATCGGGTATCTCTGGTGGCAGCTCGAATGGCGTCCAAAAATGTCGTCGTTGAAGTTAATGGCCAGCTAGCAGGCGTTTGTCGGGGGTGTCCTCGCCATGTCGTCGGTCGAGTCGTCAAAATCGAAGTTGAAGGGCTCGCGCACAAGTGCCTCGTCGCCAATAAATGGGCCTAATACGGCTATTGAGATAATCGATGCCCAAATCCAAAGGCGGTGGAAGCGTCAAGGTAGTTTGCGTCAGTTGAAGCCGTGTTGTATCTCGCGTGCCATTTTGCTTAACAGTCGGGTAGCGGAGCGGGCGGCGGGGCGTCGTCCAGTCGTAGTAGAAACGGCAGCGTAAGTGGCGGGTCACCGTAGGGGAGCTTATCGTCCGTTGAAGCAACTCGCGTGCCGCTTGACGTAGAAGTTGAGGGTAGTGGCACCCGGGCGGTGAGGGAGACGAAGAAAAGGAAAGATACACGAGGAGAAAGACGCTCGCCACATGGGGCGGTCAGGTGAGAAGGAGAAGGAGGGGGGAGAGGGGAGAAAGAAGGCAAAGAGAGGACGGTGAAGGGTTGGGCCGAGCTTAAATACCAACAAGTGGTGGCTGACACTGTCCACATTTGGAGGTCCACACTGAGAGTGGCGATACTACAGTACAGTATGTCAGTTCCACATCCCGACGTTATTGCTCGTAGCTAAAAACAAACAACTGATTACGCTTTGGCGAGGAGATGCTTTGTCCTAGAGAAATTAACTCACCAGAACCGTGCCACTTTATCCTACCAATGCGGACCTGCTGAGCCATACTATTCCACAGAGGTGACATTAGACTGGTCCAAGCGATGGACTGCGTTCAACACATTGGTGTTTGTCTGCAGAGGCTGAGTGACGACAATGATGACCCTTCCCAAAGTATCAGGATCTATGAGTACTAAACTTAATGCAGTTCGCCAGGCATGTACGCAAGGGCTATGATAGAGCAGCGGTGTTTGAGCAGTAGATATTAGAAGGACGTGGGCGTGCGGGCCGTGCCAAGCGGTAGGTCAAAACCAAAGTCGGAATTGGCCGAGCGCTCGAATTTGGTGAGTTCACTAGTCATTTCATTTTCAGGTGTTTTATAAAGGACGGAACGACGGCGTCAATCAACGTGTCCAACAGGTGATCGACTAGAATCACCGAGGAACTGGTGGAACCCACCAGTGGTGACTCTAGGAAGGCATACAAGTCTGCCGCGAGCGCTTCGTGGTCCGTGGAGAAGACAAAGAATGCTTGTTTAGGTCGCCAAATGATCATCGCCCTCGCGGACTTGGACCCACTAGCACTGCCAAGCCCAAAGTGCATGTTCAAGAGATGCGTCTTCTTACCATGCACCAACCAGACCGGTCTACTACCGAACCTTACGCAAAGATCTGGCGCAAAGCTCGTCAAGCAGACTGTAAACGGAGCGGTGTGTTGATCTCTTTTTTATTTTTATTCTTCTACACTGATTGGAGGGATCTCAAAGCTTGCCACATTCCTCTCGACCGGTGAGTTCCCATGTTTGCTCGCTGGAACCAACCTTGACTTTTTTCTTTTTTTCCACAGAAAAATGGAGTACGAGTCGCGTCGATGTGTCATGGGCGATCCTGCTTCTAACAACGCTGCTGCCCCAGATGCCACCACGACCGCATCCCTCATCAACGTATCCCCATCTCACACACCCGCAGTTAACCTTTCCATTGCGTACCCTTACTTCCTCTTCGTTCACCCCTCAGCGCCTTTCAACTCCACCGACGTCGCAGGGCGCGTCCAGGTCACTTCATCTCAATCCCAGTCTCAGCTATCACCCCAATTACAACTGCCTAAAGACGATCTACTCCCGTTTGACTTTGACCCATCGCGCGTTGAGGAAGGGCAGGAGGGCGAGCTGACCTATTCGAACTTCGTGGTGGGAGCACTAGGCACAGACTACCGACGACAACTGTGAGCTGCTTCCTACGGCAACACCACCTGGACCCCTGTTACTGCCTGGAAGTCCTAATCCCAATCACACCCATACCCGGTCACTAGCGGGATAACGACAGCGTGTCCTGTCAATGCGAATGGTCTGTGTCATCGTTTTCCTACGAGTATTGGAGCGCACGGACTATACGTAGTCAGACTCCCGTCATAGTGATTAGTGAACGAGACCGGAGGATAAAGGAACATGTAGTGAGCGTGAGTCCACCTCGCGCGATGTCCGAAGAGGAAAATGTACACTAAGTATGGTAGTAGTAACGGACTGTTCGTTCTCCAACAGTGGGATGCTGCAAAAAATCGAGAGTAAACCAACACAGGAACGCGAGGAAGAAAGATCGAAGGGATACACTAGTAACGATACATGTACGCAGTAACACAGTATAAGCTGTCCAAATAGGGTCTTGTTCAACCATCTGATAACTCTGGAAGAGTCCGAAACTCCAACGAAATGATATCACAACTTTGATCGTCGCGAAGGGTTTCGATGTCACTCGCCCCCATGCTCTCCCTCGAGATGATGATGAGGCTAGTCCGCGATCTTTCTTCAAGCTGCTCCGCTGTAAGTCGTTGGCACTTTCCCGGCCCTTCGCGGCCTTTAGAGAACAGCCATGTTGCAGACTGAGGCGACTTGGAGGTATCTACAAATGCTGGCTGGATTTCCTTGACGGGGGAAGCGGGAGGACGCTTGACCACGGAGGGCAAGGACTTGATGCTCGAACCATCGAATATATCACGTGCGAAACCAGCAGCTCGAAGTGCGTGTTCGACGAGCACTATAGTGAAATGATCGCGGTTAGTTCAAATCAACAATGCGTACCGTTATCGTGACTAGGCCAGAGGACACGTTCACTTACAAAATTGTGCCAGTCCTCTGCCAAAGTTGAGTCTGCAGACGAGCGAAAGAACGCACGAGATGACGAGCAAGGCGTCCCCTATGGTGGTCACACCGGCAAGGGTGTGCCACGCACTGTATTCGTACCGAAAGAGAGCGCTTCCGAACCAGAGAACGGAGATTATTATCAGACTGAGGCTCAAGAGAGCATATACGAGGAATAGAACACGGTTCTCGCTGGAGATGGAATACATTCCCTAAAGTTTTCATCCGATCTGCTTTAGCACTGCAGAACAAGATCGACGACGGGATGACTAACCAGCACCAACCACAAAAAGAAAATCTATATGAGATGTGAGTCGATTTGCATTGATGTGTAGAGGCTTCCTCGTCACTTACGACGACTATGATATAAAAGCCAGCATCATGTACGATGCTAATGGAGTACGGAGCAGTCAGACCTGTTCTCCGTTTATCGTACCAAATCGCAGCGGATGCGATGGCAAAAAAGGCTGTGAATTGGAGCAAGATTCGCATCCAGAGCCTCCACTATTATTACAACATGTTAGCGAACGGTAGTCAAAGAAGTTAGCTTGATCACACCATTGCCATCCTACCCATTTTGGAAGAAGAGCCAACGCTGGAAAGTGTTCCCTTCAAGTAAAGCTGTGCGCCGTTCGTGATACCAAACTACATGAATGTATCGGACGTTCACACGTACCTTTATCAACTTGAAGATAAAGAAGAACATCACCGGAAGCGTTACGACGCTGCAGGCCAGAGACTGGTGGATCGCGTGTGAAAAAGATCACTATCTTCAGCCGAAACATGACCCACCACGCGAAATGTGAATGGTTCCCATGGTCCATTCAGGATATCAAATCCTACACAGGTCCCGGAAACGATCACCCTATCGTATATCCATCTTGCCGAATTGTCGCTGGCTACGCGATAAAATATCCAGCCTGCACTCATGATCTGAGCGATAAATGCGATGACCCTAAAGCAAGCATATCAAACAAAGGCCGTGAATTGCACTGAAAACACACAGGTTTGGAATGGATTCATCCGTGAGCTGGAGAGAAAGTGTCAATGTGAATGCGCTGTCCAACGGTGGTGGATGCTTACAGCGAACATGGAGACAACAAAAATCCAACTCTGCAAGAGGATATAAACGATTTCCTCGCTTCGGGAGTCACGAAGGCTAGTAGATACGCGATCGATATCATCTGCATTTTCCGACACGGCGATACTAGCACTTACTAGTTTTCTGCCCAAGTCAATCCCTCCATACATCGTATACTTGAAAGGCCTGCTAGTGGTGGTCGGAAGGGAGGTGGGGGAGGGAGGGCAATGGAGGCATTGTACACGACATGGCACGCTGACCCATGTGTGCCCGGAATTCCGTAACAGATTTCCATAATACCATTGTGAAAAATGCTGAATCCCCTCCGTACCCCAGCGGTATCGACGGCGTGTTTCATGACACTTCGGCCGTGTGTGAAGCTCAAGAAAAATAGCATGTGTAGGGTGGTTTGCGTGGCGCAGTTCGCTAACATGAATAAGAAAAAGGCGACGGTCATTCTAGACCGCGCTATTCTGGCACACTGTATCAAGAATGATGTTGTATGAGGATTTTAAGCAAAGAATTCGATCGGGGAACTCACCCATGTCCTTGATGTACTAAGGAATGAAGCATTCTTGGATTCGGTCTTCATTGCAGACCGTCTGAAACGAGGAAAGAATGGCGGGTGAAGGGAAAGGCACGAGCCTGTCGTGGAGGGACGAAAAAGAAGGGGAACCTACCACTGACCAGAAACCAGCTGGAGGTACTAGTAGGAACGCCCATAGCAATTGAGACACAATGGAGACGAAAAATTATATCTTCCCCGGGTCCGACAAGGGTTGAAACTTGGAGACGTTGATATGCCGATCCGGAGTGTCACGGCCGCCGGTGCTTCAACACCTTGACGATCAGCAATTGAGGCCATGAGTTTACCGTAATTAAATTGGCCACTCTCAGCCTGAGATCTGAGCGGTCAGCCTACTCGTAAAACGTCAAAGAGCTAACCAGTTTATGGATTGTGTACATGGTGAATCTGGATCATGCCATTGTAAGCCCAGGCGCCATTCCGAAGTAAAGAAAGTTCTCGTTTCAGAAATTGATAAATGGCGTGTTTGAGACGGCCCGGATGACTCCGACCAGACCGAGCGAGTCAATTACCTTGCTGGTCAGTAAAAATCCACTTACGCATGCTTGCTAGCCTGAGACTCGCGTATGATCGACTGATCGGCGATTTCCGTCGCGTCGCGCTCGCGCAGCCTGGAAATTCGCCCAATGTCAAGCCCTTGCAGCTGAAACGCTCTCGGGTTCTGCCAGACTACAAGGACGCCATGCGTGCGCTTTCGATTTTAAAGTAGCTGAAACGATAAAACAACACTGCCTTTGACACACGTCATACCCGCGAAACAGCAGTGTGTATCATCACATTTAAATTGTATATTTCGTCCGCCAATACGCCGCTCAACCATCCCTCGCCTGGAAGCTCACGAGAGCATACCTTGAAGGAATATCAGGGTCAAGTTTAGCCCACCCTGACTTCGTGGAATCTCGATCAGTGCGAGCAACTCACTTTCCGCTTACTCTCCATTTCTCACCCTTGGCATCTAACTCGTCTGCGATCTGCTGCGAAATTCCCACTGCGACGTCAGCTTTGTTAGTACGAAGGCTGAGCAGGGGGAAAGCGCCAGCCAGCGGGCCTGTCAAGAGTTTATTCAAATTCAGCTCACACGTCCCCGATTCAGCGGGCCCCTACCAAGTGCCGCAGTAAAAGATGTAGAGACAGGCCATCTCACATCTCCGGTAAGCCTAAAACAACCAGTTAAGTATCATCCTCGTAGTGCAATTAGAGCAATCAGCCGTACTTTCGATAGCTTAGAAATGGCCCGGCATGAATTAAGTCCCCATGGACATTCAATGATGTTTGGAAGACACGTACTTGAGATCACCCTGGTGGCATCGTATGAAGCTATCTGAAATCGCTAAGAAAACAAACATACCTTGAAAACGACAAGATCGCTATCATGCAGCCAGTCCCAAAGTCGGCCTGCTCTCTCTTTCATGTCCCAGTAGGGCCACGGTTCGGTCCAGAACTCGGCCAATGCTTCTCCTCCGACATTTCGACCATTCACTTCCTTTATATTCGTGCTCAAAACGAACACGCCTTGTTCAAGGTATGACTGCCACCGTGTTACCATTTCTTCTAAATGAGCAGTCGATTCGGTGTTTGTGGGTGAAGACTCCGGGAAGAATGTACTCGAGAGTAGAGATTTAATGGTACTTTCAAAGTCCGTGGGGGTGACATCGGAAACGAACCATGGAAAGAACTTCGGGCTGAATGGAGGTTAGCGCTTTGAGCAAAATATCTCAACCGACACTTACTGGAAAACGACCTTTGAGAAGTAAGGGGTGTATGTCACCAGAAAATCCGCAAAGACTAAATCGGTGAACAGCTATAAGTACGGTGTTGTTGGCTGGAATCGTCGAGAAACCAAAGATTCAACAATACCTCAAAACCCGCTGATTGCAGTAAATCAATCAGCCGGCGGCATCGAGTTGGAATTACACCTACCGTTGTCTAAAACAAAATCGCAACGACGATTCCCTGACCCTTCCAGAGTCTTGACATGTTCCCAAACTGCCGCATGATCGTCTCTGAGGATGAATTCTTGCCTTTTCTGCTGCGCCTCCGATCCTACCGTCTGCAAGTTCTCGATGTCGGATGGCGTTAAGTGTGTCAAAAGAGAAAGATCCTAAGCAGGTCATGAGCGAAAAGGTTCGATAACTACGAGATTTCGTACAGTAGCGTTTCCCCTAAGGAAACATATTTCAGATTGAAACATCAAAATCATAGACATAGAGAATATGAACTCACCAAAGACACATCTGAATCATCTCTTGGAAAATAACAGAGAGATCATCCGGATTCGATCTCAACCGTTCCTTATCGTCTTCGAGCTCATGCATCGTCGTTGCGATCTCTTTCCGTAGAGGGTGAGCATTACCACGCTCCAGTGTAATCCAATCAGTGCAACACGCACGATATATAGCGAGACTGCTATTCTTGAACATCTCTTCCTTTTGCGCAAAGAAGGGATCAAAATTGCGCCATTGGCGTGTCTCGTTGAAGTATGATCGAAGCAGACGATATCTGTGCCCTTTCTCAAGCCTATCACAACAAAATCGGTCAAAGAGAGACGTACAAGTAGCACCTGACGCGAGAGGTCAAAGCCGAGTGAGCATCTCAAAAAGAATTTCAGATTGTCGGCAACGCACTCTGCAAACAGCCAAGGTGCGGTAAACCAAGTGTTCTGGTTGGCGGCCGCCATCTGCATGAGTTCGGCATTATACACGTCGACGCTAACGTCACCGTCCTCGGGTATGGGTCTGTGATTGAGAAGAGAAAATGATGAGCCCCTGCGCCACTGGTGATCAAAGGAAAAAATCATCTCTTACTCGAGCTCTTGATTAGTCGCCATGCGGTACTTCAAACAGCTGCATTTCGAGATGACGTTCTTTGCCTCTCCGATCTTGTCGTCTAGTACCTTTGCGCGCTTTAGGGCATCAGACTCGCCCGACTCGCGGAGACGCCTGGATTCCATCGCCATTTCATGGATAAGATCATGAACGTGGCTGATGACGTTGGTGATGATGACCGGCCAGCGTTTGATTACGGTCTCGTAGCTATGAAGAGTCGAGTGTGATTCGGTTCGTGTGGGAGGAAGACTGGACTCACGAGAAGCTCGAATATTCGGGGGTGTACTTAGGATGGGATCTCTGGTGCCCAAAACCGAGAGATCCGACGCTCACCTGGTCTTGTCCCGCGGATCGTAGGGTGGAAATGGAGGTTTGAACATCTTGAACGGGCGAGCCCCAAACTAATGGAGATGGTCAATTAATATCTCCCCCGTGAGAGCCTCGGGTAGTACGAGTTACTGTTTTCGGTCCTTTGTCATGCTAGCAGAGATGATGATGATGTACTGCAAAAATTCGTACAGAAGTAAAGAGAACATGGCAGTTGGAAAAACATGATCATATAAATACATAGTACTGTAAGGCATGGGCAGCTACGCGAACACTCAATTAGAAGACCAGCATATAAGCAGTAAATCTTGTGGCGAAAAAAAAAGCTACTCCTCCGCCTCTTGCAACGTAGCCATAGCAAATCTAGGCCGCTTCGACAGCTCTCGACCGATTCGAGAGGAACGAGACATCAGGTTGGGCATCGTATGGGCACGCCCCAACGATGCACCCTTGGATGGCTGATCGTTCAGTATCGCGAGCGCCTTGTCCTTTGCCGATAGCTGGGGTTGGCCAACGTCATTGATATCTTGCAGAGAGGGTGTTGGGGTGCCGAATTTGGAGGGGAGGGACAAGGGCGATGGCGCCGCACACGTTTCATCCTCTTCGTTCTCGGGTTCAGCGACGCAGTCTTCTGAGAGTAGATTCGTCAAGTCGAAGTACTTGGAGAGGTCGAGGGCATCCATCGCCTTCGAGAGTGCTTGGTCTGCACGTTGACTAATGCTGAATGCCTCACCTGCCATCGAACGTGATCGTTAGAAAACACGAGGCGCGATACATGATCAAAGAGAAAGGACATACACCAATGCTCGGTATTCGTGATGCCAGACACGAGAGCGGTCGTACAAAGAGTGACCAGGGACGAAGTAGCAAAGTAGTGGTTTGAGCGCTCCGCTTCCGTCAACGTGGAGTTATTGATTGCATTTTCGTGCATGGCACAGGCAATCTGTGGGAGATAACATCAGGCTTTGGGGTTCCACAGTCGCTTATGATGTACATGCCTGAAGAATCTGTACTGCCTGTGGCATCGTCAGCGAATGTGCGCTCTGGGACTCGGAGAACACGCGTACCGATTTCTGTTCCGAATCTTCCAAGGGGATTTTGAGATCAAGGAACCTTGCGAACCTGTCGCAGGCCTCCATGTATTTGTATCCATCCGGACTCATGAACTGCGCTAAAAAGGCGGCATTGGCTTCTTTCAGCGCCGTCGAGACCTGCTCGCGGACGGGCCACTGCTGCTCCCACTGCTGAAACATGCGGTCCCATTCATCTGGACAGGAGGGTTGTGGTTGTTCAGAGAGCACTTCGCTAGACATGATGGCGGGAGGGATTGATGTTGAGAGGTCTCTGGACGAGGTGTCCCGCAGGTTATATACGCACTTTTTCTTGGATGGATCACATTGTGGACGACGGGGGGAAATGAAGACGCTTTGACAGAAAAGCGACACAAAGCAAAACACCGACGAACGTGGTCCAAGCGGAAACAAAACTTGAAAAAGTCTAAATTGAAAGATGGACGATCATTATTGTGGTGGAGAACAAAGGCCGCAGCTTTGACATCGTGTTCAGTGATTGGTTACCAGCCCCGCCACTCCGAGTCACTATGAGCCCTTTGCCAAGTACGCCTCGTATTGTTTCGGGGTAAACGTTTTCTTGTAAAACGAGTGTCCAGTCGATTCGAAGCAGTGGATACAGCTGACATGTCTTACCTGAGAAAATGCGTGCATCTGGGAGATTTGTGCCTTCAACGTCTCGTTGACTGCAAGCAACGGTCAAGAACAATCGAAACCCGCGAACTATTTTTACCGACTCAGTCTATGTCTTGCTAGCGTCGTCTTTCCCTCGAATGCCTGTTGATGATGGTTAGTACGATCAGGGAGAAAGGGTCGAGGTACCGACATCGCTAACGAGGAGGACAGAGTAATTCTCGCCACATCCGCTGGACTGGTCCTCGATCTGGAGGTGCGAGACGGGAAATGCATCGCGGATGGCTTGCTCGAGCTCTGCGACTTGTACTGGCATTTGGACGATCTGGTGAAGATGCGATTGACTACATTAGTCATATACTCATCCCCACTTGGCCCATACAACGAAAAAAATATAGAATTTGCTACAGTGTGGAGGCACGGGATGTATGTAGAAAACAACTGATCACCTATAAAGTACTACAAGTGATCCGTAATCATTGCATTCAAGCGTACAAATCATCTTCTTGTGTGTCATCCTGGAAACCAGTGTTCCCTGCAGGCGCCGACGTTGACCCAAAGGGACCAGCACCTTCGGGGAATCTAAAGTTATTCCCGAAGCCACGCGATTGCTGAAGGTTCTGTAACAAAGACAGAGTGAGCGAACAGACAAAGTGGAAAGAGCGCGAGTCAAGCGGGCCATCACACACCTGTGCAAACATCTCGTAACGTCTGATGTCTTGATCAGAAACAGACCGTCTCGCATATTTCATCGCTTCCTCGAAATGATCTTTGGTGATCTGTGGTACTGGATCTTCTTCCTCCTCGTCCTCCATCTCTTCGTCGACATCTGTGCCAGCGGCTTCTTGCCTTTCTCGCTTTTCTCTCTGACGCCTGACATCCGCTTCGATACTCTCTCGAATGGCCAGCTTGGCCGCACGCTGGCAGATTTCTGTTAGGTCGGCACCAGAGAAGCCATGCGTAGACTTTGCAAGGAAGAGAAGATCGACGTCGGGAGCCACAGGTGACTTCTTCAGCTGAGCCTTGAGAATGGACAACCGCGATTGTTCGTCGGGGAGCGGAATATATATCAATTGGTCCAGTCGTCCGGGACGCAACAGAGCAGAATCGATCTGGTCCGGACGGTTGGTGGCACCAATGATGAAGACGTTCTTCTTGGTGTTCATACCGTCCATTTCGGTCAGGATCTGGTTCAGTACACGATCACCAGCGCCCCCTGCATCTCCTGCAGAACCTCCGCGAGCTTTTGCAATAGAGTCGAGCTCATCAAAGAACATAACACAAGGCGCGGCAGCACGAGCCTTGTCAAAGACATCACGGACGTTGGCTTCGGATTCACCGAACCACATTGTGAGGAGTTCAGGTCCCTTGATACTGATGAAGTTTGCGTTGCACTCGTTGGCGATGGCCTTGGCGAGTAACGTTTTACCAGTTCCAGGGGGACCGTAGAACAAGACACCTTTCGAAGGTGCCATTCCATATTTGAGGAATTTCTCAGGGTGGTCGACAGGGTACTGGACGGTTTCCTGGAGTTCAAGTTTGACTTTCTCGAGACCACCAATGTCGTCCCAAGTGACAGTCGGCACTTCGACGACTGTTTCTCTGAGTGCAGAGGGGTTGGAAGTGCCAAGGGCAAATCGGAAGTTCTCCATGGTAACACCAAGCGAGTCGAGGACCTCAGCGTCGATAGTATCCTCGTCAAGATCGATCAAATCCATCTTTTCTCGAATTTGTTGCATGGCAGCTTCGGAGCAAAGAGAAGCTATATCCGAACCAACGTAGCCGTGGGTATCAGCTGCAATCTGTGTTCGATGAAAATTTTAGAATTCTGAAATCGGACATGGCCAGATTGATGTATGCACTGACCTGCTCCAAGTCAACATCTTCAGCCAACTTCATGTTCTTTGTGTGGATGCGAAGGATCTCCAGACGGCCGGTCGGGTCTGGAATGCCAATATCGACTTCACGATCGAAACGACCGAAGCGGCGAAGTGCAGGGTCGATTGAGTTCGGTCGGTTGGTAGCTGCCATGACGACAACGTTTGAACGGGCCTTCAACCCGTCCATGAGGGTGAGAAGTTGAGATACGACACGGCGTTCGACTTCTCCGTTGGTCTATGAACGAGATATGTCAATGTATAGGCGGAGAATACATTCAAACTGACCTTTTCACGCTTAGGGGCGATGGAATCGATTTCATCGATGAAAATGATGGAAGGAGAGTTCTTCTCTGCTTCCTCGAATGCCTTTCGCAAATTGCTTTCGCTTTCACCGGCCATCTTACTCATGATCTCCGGACCATTGATCAAGAAGAAAAATGCGCCAGTCTCATTGGCCACCGCACGGGCCATAAGAGTTTTACCGGTACCTGGAGGGCCGAACATGAGGATACCTCGTGGTGGCTTGATACCGATTGATTTGAAGAGTTGAGGATGGCGGAGCGGAAGCTCGACCAGTTCACGAATCTGTGCCATCTGTTTGCGGCAACCACCAATGTCATCATAACCAACATCATTGAGGTTTGCTTCCTCGTCTTCACGTTTGACTGCATCGCCCTCTGGAACACAAGTTAGTTATGTCATCCGAGACGAAAGGGGGGAAGCATACCAGTGTGGATGACGGTATCTTGAGCGACGATACAGTATTCGGCAGGATCACTTTCGATAACCTTGAACTCGACTGTCCTCATACCTCCTCGAACGAGGAAGGTATCACCCTTGCGGACGGGGCGGTAAGCTACCATAAAATAAGTAAATTATACTAAAAAAACACCGGTACATACCCTCGAGGAAGTAAGGCTTGAGATAGACCTCAAATAGGTTGCCACTCAGACCCTCGATGGAGTCATCAAAGGGGAGGACATGTATCCGCTTTCCATACTTGATATCGAGACATTGGTGAACGTTGACAAGATCACCCAGCTTGACGCGTAGGTTGTTTCGTGCGACTTTATTCAACTGGATGCGTCCTTCTTCGACTTCATCTGAGCTCAAACATATAAGAACAGTGTCGCGACGCTTCTTTCCCCTGCGCGTAGGGAGATGAGCAACACGACACAATACAAAATCGACAAGGACTTGCCTCACGATGACAGTGTCACCGCGGAACAAGGAAAGGATTTCCATTGTTGCGGGGTTGAGGGTCGCGACTGCGATTGCATTGGAACAAGATAACAAAGAGAGAAATAAGAGGATATTCACCAGAGTTGTCATCTGAAGTTGCCTCGTCCACAATGAGACGATTCGGGCTGTTATGCATGTTAGATCGGAGAAGACATGCGGGGGTGGCAAGCGTGCACGCACGACTTCTTTGGTCTGAGAATGGCAGTTGAGATGTCATTTGGTCCTGGTTGTGGTGCTGCACCGCTGGGATCGGCCATTCTTTGTTGGATGTGGTGGTTGATGGTGGTCGAGAACAAACGATGGAAGGACGCGCGTCCTTGATGGTGGTCAAAGCTTATCTAATCAATAATTACTTAAAGGTAGGAACCCAGTAAATTAACCCCTCTTCAGAACTGAACAACCATCATCACCGATGGGTCCCGTCTACTATCCTGAACTTGCCAATGCAGCGCACACTTATCCTGCAATTGATAATCATGCACACCCACTTCTCACTGAAAAGAATCGTCTTCAACTCCCGTTGGAAGGTAACATCTCAGAAGCTAGTGGCGACGCCCTTATCTGCGACGCTCGTTACACATTGGCCAGTTATCGTGCGACCGCACAACTGTCCAAACTCCTTGGATTGAAAGGGAGCGAATACACTTGGGCAGAACTCAAAGAAAAACGCGACGAAATGAATTACGTCGATTTCTGTAACTTGTGTTTCAAATCTACAGGCATTCAGTGTGTCTTACTGGACGACGGCTTGGGTGGTGTCGCTGACCTTGCCCACTCATACGAGTGGCACGATCAACTCACAAGCAGTCCCTCAAAGAGAATTGTGCGAATCGAGGCCGAGGCCGAGGTAACGTGCCCCCTGTTTCAAGCCCCTGTTGTTTGACCTATACACCGCGTAAAGGACATCTTTCGGACCTTGATGGTCGATGACCCGGACGACATATATCCCTCTACCGGTGTCGCAACCAGAGTTTTCGCAGACTTTACAACAAAGTTTCGATCCTGCATTCTAGCTAGTGCACGAGACGAGCAAGTCGCTGGTTTCAAGTCCGCTGTTTGCTACAGGTATGAATAATCGTGGTAAATGTGATGTAAACCTTGCAAGACCGATCCACTTCACAGAACTGGACTGGATATTGTACCGCCGAAGCCAGAATCCTTTATGGACACTCTAAACGCTGTCCAGGAGTTATTGGAACAATACAATAAGGAGGGAAGCGTTCGTTTTCAGCAAAAGGAGCTTAACGATTACATAGTGCACATTGTACTTGAGATTGCTGGAAAATGTCACAAGCCAGGTAGGTTTCGTTTATTATTATTCCTTCTTTGTAGCTAACAGTAGCTATTACCAACAGTACAGTTCCACACAGGTGAGGACGCATTTTCCGGGGGGACACAGAACTCATGTGTTAACAGGCCTAGGGGACAATGACATTCAGTTGACCAAGGCTTCACCCGCACATATGCAGCCTATCATCAAAGCTTTCCCCGATACGCCTATTGTCCTCCTCCACTCTAGTTATCCGTACACCCGTGACGCCGGTTACTTGACGTCAGTATACAAGAACGTATATTTAGACTTTGGAGAAGTATTCCCGTTTTTATCTGGTGACGGTCAACGTGCAGTCGTTCGACAAGTATTGGAACTCGCACCGACGAACAAGATCTTGTGGTCGAGTACGATAAGATCTTGACATGGTTTTGACGACGATCGCTCATTATGAATCATTATAGCTGACGGACACTGGTGGCCAGAGTCATACTATCTGGCGTGTGTTCAATCGCGCCAGGCACTTTACGAGGTTTCTTTCTGTCCCAGAATTATCTTTTTTATAGGCCTGACGTGTTCCTTCAGGTTCTTTCAGATTATGTAAATCGAGAGGAACTCACGGAGCAGCAAGCGATCAAGATCGTGCGGAATGCCCTCTTCCATAATGCGAACGAAATATACAATCTTGGCCTCGAGCCTCGTGTGGATCTTTTGTGATGTAACAGAGCAGGTCCTACCGCTAGGGAGAATTTCATCATATGTACATGTATCTTTTTGATCAGACGTAGTACCAACGCAAATGTACCATTACAAGGAGTCTTTCAATGTTTGTAGCACAGTGCATATGAGTTGTGGCTGATTACACTGGTAATCTTTTCATTTGACGGACTTCCAGCTTCAAGCATAGATACTGTAGTATGTCCGTTGGCATACAAACTGTAGGGCTATTCGTTGAGAAAAACTGAGTCTGAAGGTACGTCCTTAACAGTGATCTCACCGCCTACACTGGAATCAGATCGAGCTGTTCGAAAAAAAAGAAAAGAAAAAACTATACCTTGCCTGTCGCGGTAAGAGCTGAGCGCAAAATCCCGTTCGATCGTGCAGGATGCTTGTAGCGAATTGCCGTCAGTTAGGAGGACGCGGGTTACAAGCTATTTGGTATACTTTAAGTCCGAGATTAACAACAATGTTGAAAGGTCTGTATAATGAACGGTGTCAACCCCGCAGTGATGGCATGGCATTGCGACGAAGTTGACATCGTTCGCTAGACAACCGCAGAGGACTTCTAATTCGCCTTTCTAGCTGTGACAGGACCTCTCAGAACTTGCTGGTATTCTGTACCGACAATAAAAAGAAGTCGTGCGTCGAGTTGGAAGTCACAAACGTGTACGTTTCAGAAATAAACTGGACTCCCCGAAAAGCCGCCTACAGCCTATACTCTGACTCAGCTGACGGTCGTGATAGAACGTGAGGAACATATGGAATAGAACGGGAGAGAAAACTGACAACAAGGTGACAGTAAGTTTAAAAGCCGTAGTTTCTGAGACGGCACTGCCAAGCCCGATCTTTTTCTCGGCCACCAGATGAACGCCGCACCCGACCATGAATGTCTGTCAGTTTTGAAGGAGTAAACAGCACAAACAACTCTTGCAACCCGACTGCATCTGTGCAGGTCCTCAAGATTTACGTTCATGTGCGTTTCGTCGTGAATAAATTGGTACACTTTTCCTGCATTGGCCTTTACAAGTTATCCAACGTATGTGTCTCAAAATAGAAATGCACAGGATTACATAACTTGATGCATCGCCCATATTATCTCCACAACTACCACTTCACTACATGATATAGGGCTCAGTAGATAGCCATTAATTGTACTCAAGTATAATGTAGAATAGCCAAAAACTTCGAAATATTGATTGTACATCAATGGTTGTATGGACAGCAAAAAAAGTACTGCAGTTTAATTTTTGTTGCTGACTAAGCTTATTTCTGAAAAGAGGTATCAACCTCAAATCTTTTGCAACCTAAAATATACATCATTATCTGTCTCTGAATGCCATATATGTAAACTCCATTTGTGCAACTATACAATCACAGTGTAACTATCTTTTCTACTTGATTCACAAGTACATCTAAAGGCTGATTGCATAAACACACTATACTGTAGCAATGTGCAAATATGCTCAGGAGACCAGGAATGAAGCTAGAACTATAGAAAGTGTAGACCACTCTCTATAGCAGCGAACGAAAGGGAGGCAGATAGTACTCGAGGATAGAGTACTTACTTGGGTGTAAAGAATAGGTAAGGGTGGTTGGGTGGGTGAGTGAATAAGACTTTTAAGGTCTTAGAGCGATGAGATGGAAGAAAGAAGTAAAACTTCGATAAGGACAAAGGACCTAAAGTCCTGTCCTTTTATACTACAGATACATGTTTGTATCTATGTATTCCTATCTATAAACAAGTAGGTAACTAGCCAATAGCTAAAGGAGCTCTAATCGTATGATGTGGAATAAGTGAAACAAATATATGAAACAAGTCTAGAACGTTCTCTTGGAATGTTCTGATTGTTTCATCTAAATACATGAATGAAACATGTATGAGAATTGACCTTGTCATACTCTATGGGTAATATGAATAGTGTGAGATTGGAACCTATAAAGAATAGAATAAATCCAATCTAGAATCGAGTTAAGGTTAAGGTCAAATATTAATAAAATATACTCGATTCTCAACACTCCTCCTTGCTAGAATATTACTTAGAAGGGAGTTGGAGAAGCTTGAGAGCTTTAACTCCTTTCTCAAAGTTATTCTTGCCTAAATTCTTTGTCAAGATATCAGCAGCTTGTTCACCTGTAGGAACATAATAGAGCATGATCTCGCCAAACTCTATAGCTTCTCTGATGTAGTGGTCGTCTTTGCGGACGTGTTTTGTGCGACCTTCTTGAGCTGGATTCTGTGCAAGAAACATAGCTCCCTGATTATCTACGCACATGGGAATGGCTTTCAGATGGATGCCCAAATCTTCATAGACATTGCGGATCCATTGAATTTGCTTAGCACATTCTGTCATGCCACAGTATTCAGCTTCTGTGGAAGAGAGTCTAACCCTTTTCTGTCGCTTGCTGGACCAAGATATGATACCATTGGCAAGGAAGACTCCAAATCCAGTTGTGGATCTAGACGTTTCAATGTCTTCTGCCCAATCGGTGTCACAGTAGGCGATAAGACCATTTGAGTCACCAGTTGCAGAATAGGATATGGCATACATCCTATGAGACGAGAGATACTTCACAATGTGAAGTGCTTTCTGCAAGTGTTCTTTGCTAGGATTAGCAGAGAACTGAGACATTTTGATGACTGCAAAGGCTATATCTGGTCTTGTTCCTAGCATGATGTAGAGCAATGATTCAATGACCGATTGATACCGACTTCGAAGGGAAGGATTAGCTTTGGATATAGATGGTCTTGGCTTGTAACCAGTAGGTAATGGAACAGAGACAGGCTTGCAATCTTCTTGACCAAAACGCTTGATAACTTTCTCCACATAACGGGTTTGATCAATAATGATGGTTCACCTTTTGCAATCTCAAGTTATAGCCATTCCTAGATATTCCTTTGCTTCTCCTAGATCTCTTGATTTCCATCTTTTCATAAACTGCTTCTTGTGAGTGAGGACTTTGTTCTTGTCGCTATCCAAGAACATTGCATCATCAACATAGATGACAAGGATGATGATGGTGTCTCCTTTGAACTTGTAATAAGTTCCAGGGTCAGCACTAGAACACTTAAATCCCATTTCCACCAGGGATTTATGGAGCGCTTTATTCCATTGTATGGCTGCTTGCTTAAGACCATATATCGCTTTCTTCAAACGACAGACTAAATCCTCTTGACCTTTGACTTCGAAATCTTCGGGTTGAACCATATAGAGTTCTTCATCTAGTTCTCCAAAAAGGAAAGCTGTCTTGACATCTAGAGCTTCGATTTCCCAATCGTGAAGGGCAGCTAGAGACAAGAGAAGTCGAAGGGTTTCAAACCTTG
>JBBPTK010000027.1:0-56524 GCA_038094135.1 Spongiforma cf. squarepantsii | reverse complement strand
TCACTAATACTACTAATCACTTGTCATATATAACCCATTTACACCAACTTCAACAAAATTGTTTAAGTCTTGACTGCACTTACTACACTTTGTTGCTACACTTTTTGTCCGCTTTTGCTACACTTTTAGTACACTTTTTGCTACACTTTTGCTACACTTTTGCTACACTTTCTGTCCGCTTTTTCTACACTTTTGCTACACTTTTGCTACACTTTTAGTACACTTTTGCTACACTTTTTGTCCGCTTTTTCTACACTTTTGCTACACTTTTGCTACACTTTTTTCTACACTTTCCTTACACTTTTGCTACACTTTTGCTACACTTTCTGTCCGCTTTTTCTACACTTTTGCTACACTTTTTTCTACACTTTCCTTACACTTTTGCTACACTTTTGCTACACTTTTGCTACACTTTTGCTACACTTTCTGTCCGCTTTTTCTACACTTTTGCTACACTTTTTTCTACACTTTCCCTACACTTTTGCTACACTTTTTGTCCGCTTTTTCTATACTTTTGCTACACTTTTGCTATACTTTCCCTACACTTTCCCTTACACTTTTGCTACACTTTTTGTTCACTTTTGCTACACTTTTGCTACACTTTTTACTACACTTTTGCTACACTTTTTGTCCGCTTTTTCTACACTTTTGTATGTTTGGTTAGTTAGATTATGTTTGGTTGTGTTTGGTTAGGATTATATTTGGTTAGAATTAGATTAGTTTGGTTATGTTTGGTTAGGATTAGATTGTGTTTGGTCAGGATTATATTTGGTTAGGATTAGTTTAGTTTGGTTATGTTTGGTTAGGATTAAATTGTGTTTGGTTAGGATTATATTTGATTAGAATTAGTTTGGTTAGGATTATATTTGGTTAGGATTAGTTTGGTTTGGTTATGTTTGGTTAGGATTAGATTGTGTTTGGTTAGGATTATGTTTGGTTAGGATTAGATTGTGTTTGGTTAGGATTATGTTTGGTTAGAATTAGATTGTGTTTGGTTAGGACAGTCTATAACTAAAGGCTGGTTTGTTAATAATATCTATGTCTGCTGTAGTTCTGTGGCATTCTGTACAGATCTGTAGAGCTGTGACTCTGTCATCTGTATCTTCTGTATGATCTGTGAGACTCTGTAACCTCTGTGCCAAAAAGACCACTTTGCTGATTAGTACAGACAAATCTCCAGGCTCAGAACAGATTACGGGCGGAGTTTGAGCATTTACAGTGGGCAGAGTTTGAGCAATTCCAGCAAGTGCAGGCTCAGCAGCATGCTCTGCAGCTTGATGAACTCCAAAAGAATCTAAAGGTTTATTTGTCCCATCTGTCCATCGAGGTTGAGAAGTTCATTGATCTATTTTTACTCAAGGCACAAGTAGAGCAACTTCAAGCGAGCCAAATTATTGATATTGAGACCCATGTCCAGCAAGAAGTAAAGAAAATCACTGAAACTATGCAGGTATAACCAGGCATGTGCGTTTTTGTGACCACAGATTGATCTGATAACAGGCCGAAAAGGAGAGGGAATTGGCCAATATTGAGCAAAGATTCTTGCACTTGAGGCATCCTGAGGTATGTAATTTGTTTGTCATCGAATATAGAGCTGAGATACCCTATATATACTCAGAGTCAGCTGACAGGTGCTACCATGCACCATGCTGCCGCTCGCCCATCTCTGACTCCGACTTGCCTACCTGCAGCTGATCCACCTCCATCTCCAACCCACCCACCTCTGACATCCCTGACTTCTCCAACTGCAACTTACGCAACTTGTCCACCTCTATCTTCAACTCGGCCACATCCATTCCCACCTTCTCCAACTGCAACCCGTGCAACTCAGCCTCCATCTTCAACTCGCCCAGCTGTGAATCCTTCACTCACTCCTTCACTTGATGCCATCAAACGGATCAGGAAAACTCGAGGTGTCTCACAAAGGACACAATTTATCGGTATCGAAGTTGAGGTAATTGAGTAAAGTATTCTGATCCTACAACAGCCTTCTTACATCCGTTACTAGGAGGAGACTCAAGCTTGACATGGAAATCATTCTGCTGACACAGACGAGGACGATCAACCCCAACCCCAGACACGCCTAGCAGCCAATACTGTTGACTCCGCCGATGTGGTAGAAGCCTTTGCTAAACGAATGGAGGAAGTCCTCCACAACGTTTTCAGCAACAATGGACTTCCGGCTCCACTTCTGGCTCCACGGCATACTCCACGACAGAAGAGAGCAGAAGACAAAGCAGTCCGGCTGGAAAAGACGACTGAACCTAGTCAGCATCGTGACTTCATCTTGGTAAGCCTTCACTTTACCCCTATTGCTGCAACTGACATTGATTGATGATAGAGCGAAATCCGCCATCTTTTCAAAGATAAACTAGGGATCATGCAGGATGTCGATTTCATTGTGCACCAGCCTGCGGATCCCCAAGAAGTTGAGGATTATGAACAAGGAGATGGCCCTGGCCCTGACATGACCTTTGTTGCATTTGATCTGTCTCAGAAAGGCTCGTCACCTTGGAACTCCTTCATTCTCGAATGATTTCTCCAAGACCTTCAGCTCCGTTGTAATGAGGAGAAGTGGCCAGTTCAAAAGACAGACAACTACATACAAGATGCTCTTAAAGAGTGCTATAAGCGTCTGTGAACTGTCTGGAGGAATGCTCAACCCAAACTTACTTCAACTGGTTCCATTGAGACCCCCAAGGAAACCAAAGCACAACTAGTTGAGAGCCGAATTCAAGCAGGAAAAGAGAGTCAGCAAAGCAACCGTCGGTGAAATGTGAGTTGTCTGTGCAGCTCTGATATAGCATTGATTTCTCACTGACTTGGTTCGACTCACAACCGATCTCACAACCAATCCCTTATCTAGAAATATCAGCGCCATATCCACACCCTCAATCATATAGTCACCTTGAAAATGGATGCACAAGATGAAGATCTTCCAGTGTGGCAATGGTTGCAGTCCCTCATCAAAACACTTGGCGAACATGGAATGAGCTCAGAGGAGAGCTCCGTGGAAAATGGAGTGGAAAATGTTCTTCGGGTCAAGAAAATGGAATGGAGGAGAAACATAGACTGGGAGCTAGAGATGATTGACCTGCAGCGTATTGTTGATGATGACATATTTTATCTGTGGGGCTCTCAGCCAATGGTTCGGAAACGTGCGCTCAACAATCCGATGACAACAAGGAGAGCCCTCACAGGTTTACCTTTGACACTGTACAATGGTGGATGGATGGCGGAGCTCACAGAACGTCAGACAGAAGCACTTGAAGTCTCTCCCGAACAGTTCCGGTGGATGAGAGTAGTAGTAGCTTAAAATAACTAGAAAGTGACGATCGTGGATGAGAGTAGTGTTAGTTGAAATTGGACAGTGATGACCACAATTCAGGCGATGAATCCCTCAGCGTCACATGCTGCTCAAGTGGGTAATGCCAAGCAGGTGATTGATATAAACCGTGCTGCATAGTTCAAATATCTCTGTGTCCCATATGTTGGTCCATATTTGTAAAATAACTCCATCCAAAATTATGTGTGTTGATATGAGAAATAGTGACCGACATTAAAACAGCACAAATATTTCAAGTATTGTCTCAGTCGGCATACAAATCAAGTACTTGAAATACTGACCTTACTTTTGTCCCTATCCAAATTTCTTGTTTTGATTGACTTTTCGACTGAACCATCACGCATGCAAGTGTTTCAAATTTTCCTCAACATTTTTTCCATTGTTAGTATTTCAAATTATCTCATGGCAACTATGGTATTCTAAATAAAATATATTGTATTCACGTATTATCCTACCTTTAGACTAGGTTTAAAGATGTCTAAAAGCGTTGTGAGATGCAATGGTCATGGCCAAGTCTCAGAGGCACCAAGCAATCCAAATGCTCATGTCACTCAATGTGTCCAGCTTTACTCCCCAGCAAATGGTACAATTTCTTCAAGCTTTCCATGGTGATGCAAGCCACACTTGCACAATCAATTAAGAAAAAAAATAAAGATACTTTCGATCACATTTTTTGTGGATGGCTTGTCAATAGAGACTATCTCAAGAGATTTGAGATGGTGTGAACATGAACTGGAGATCTTGACTGGCAACCATGTGAACTTTGTGATGAAGAGTTTTCATCTCTATTGACATTTTCATGTGCTCTTTCTTTCCATTGTCACCATCTAAGGTGATCCAGGCAAAGGTGAAGTTGTCATTGTCACAGAGATTATGGTCATTGTCAATGATAGTCTTGGAGTCAATCACATTCTTTTGATGCTCATAAGAGGTTGAGCAACTTGGGGCCTAAATGGTGGAGTGAGAACTGAACTGAACTCAACAAGAGAACACAACTGACCTTTATCAATTCCTTGGCCTTCTCTGTGACCTCTGAATGCATCAGCTGAGAGGAGAGATGTCATTGTCCAGGTGGCTTCATGACACCCTGCCAAGTCTACACAGAGGGCACAGAAAACAACTTCCCAACATTCACTATGCCTGTCTCATTCAGACTGGGTAAGGAGATGACCCCAGGGGTGGTGATGATGGCAGAGGTGATGATCCCAATGAGTCCAATTATTACTCTGACTCTTCATTGGACTCCTTTGATTTGACCCTGGACACAGACAAGCTGTTCAGAAATGATGTTGATGAAAACCCCAACCAGGTTCCTTTCACCTATGAACCTTTCATTGAACTTGCCAGTGTGATCAGGTCTATGAAGCACCATGCTCTCCATTCCTGGAAATCTGAAGGTGTCAAGCCTAAGGTTCATGAACCTGACCAATTTGATGGAACCAAACCTAAGAAACTCTGTCACTTTATTGTCCAATGCAAACTAATGTTCCAAGCCAACCTAAAGATGTTCTGAAGGGATTGTACCAAGGTCACCTTCATCCAGTCTTACCTTAAGGACATCACATTTGACTACTTCAAGCCTGATCTCCTAGCTTTTCTGGGCCTCCTTTCTATTTGAACTTCAATCCAACTTTGGTCTACATGATCCTGTTGCTGACACTGAGGCTGCTCTTGGGCAACTTCAGATGTCCAATGGACAGCACATCTTGAAGTACATAGTCACTTGGAACTGTTTGGCAAGTAAGTCTGAGACTGGAGCCATAGTGCTCTTTGTTGGAGCTTCTACTTAGGGCTCTCCAACTGGATCAAAAATGAGATCACTTGTCAAGGCAAGTCCAATACAATTGCCAAACTCTGCACTATGGCACAACAGATTGACCACCATTACTGGGAGTGCAAGGATGAGATGTCAAGGGCTTCCAAGTCCTCCACCTTGGGCCCCAGTAACAAGTTGAAGTCCTCAAACTCCTCCCTGTTCAATTCTCGATCCTTTCTGAAGCCCAATAACAATAACAAGTCCAAAGGCTGGTCCCTCCTCTCACAGTAGAAATAACAACAAGAAGACTTCCTCATCTTCCTCCTCTATGTCAGACTCGATTTCATTCAAATTAGGCATGGATGGTAAGCTTCTCCCTGAGGAGCAATGATGTCACCTAAAAGAAGGTCTGTGCTTGTTCTGTGGGCATTCTGGGCATACTACCAAGAAGTGCCTGAAGAAACCTCTAAGGCTTTAAAGGCCCAAGCTGCTACAACTGCTCTGGTTGCTCCTCCTTTGAGCCCTGCTTCTCTGAAGGCAAAAAAATGGAGTGTGACTCCAGCACAGCACAGGCTGGGAGTTGCATTGAGCCCTTGGACTGTGCTCCTTAGAAGCTTTGTCTCAATGTGTCAGCTCTCTCTGACTCTAATTCTCTTATGTCTTCTGTCTCTCTCCCTCCCTATGTATGATTTATCTAATATTTCTATACTTATTAATTCTGGCTCTACTCATTGTTTCATTAATTCCTTCTTTATAGAAAAATATAAAATACCTACAAATTCTGTTTCTCCAATATCTCTCTGATTATTTGATGACTCTTCTTCTGTAATTACTTCTTCCATAAACTTAGACTTGACCTTCAATTCAGGTGAAACCACCTCTAATACATTTTTTGTTACCTCCATCAGCAAACAGGTATTTTGGTACAGTAACTACAGGATTTTACAGGATGATACAGTGTTTCAGCCCTGTACTGTCCAGAACACTCAGCCTTGTACAATCCTATCCAGAACATCCAACCTTGTACAACCCTGTCCAGAACACTCAACCTTGTACAGAACACTTAGACTATTTTTGGAACTTTAGAAGTCAAATGATTTCAGCCAATTAGAAACTTTTATTTAATTTGAAAAACACTTTACACTGCATCTTTATATTATATACTGTCATGAAAAAAAGTGTAGACAAAATGTAGGAAAAGTGTACCAAAGTGTAGAAAAAGTGTAGAGAAGTGTAGGAAAAAGTGTAGGAAAAGCAGACAAAAAGTGTAGAAAAAGAAGTGTAGGAAAAGTGTGGGAAAAAGTGTAAGAAAAGCGGACAAAAAGCATAGGAAAAGTGTAGGGAAAAGTGTAGGATAAGTGGACAAAAAGTGTAGGAAAAGTGTAGAAACAATGTAGAAAAAGTCTGCCAAAGTGTAGCAAATGTGTAGAAAAAGTGTAGCAGACAAAGTGTAGTAAAGAAAGTGTTGACAGACTTAGACAATTAATTAGTATAGTGTGAATGAGTTATATATGACAAGTGATTGGTAGTACTAGTGATGGTTGCACAAGTTGTTTTGTATTACTTCTTGTCTAATAGTACTGTTAAGAAAAGGGGTCTCCAGTTAGGGCAAGGTTGGGGACCACTTGTGAGAAAAGAGTAGCTAGTAGTAGGGTTATTCTACTAAGTAGTATGTATGTATTGAAGGTAGCTGAACAAAGAGCAAAAATGAGTAGTATAGCCACGAAAGTACAAGAAGGAAATGAAACGTAACATTACCCCCATACTAAGAGTCAAGCTCCATTGAGACTAAAATTCCCTAGAGGTAAAGACTGATGAGCCAGTCATGTTGGAACTTGGCAGTATTGTCCACATATCTGTCAGTGGAGTTGTTGAGATAGTCATCCTCAGAATCATCAATAGTGTTTTAAAGTCTGGTCCGGTCCAGTTTTTTTCATTCAAATTAAGCAACCGGACTGAGACCGGGCCAAAGGGCATCCCAAAACCTCGCAACCAGCAACTGGACCAATCTGGACCGGTCCTAATTCAGCCTACAAGGCAACTGGACTGATTTGGACTGGTTGGGACCGAAACCGGTTCGCACGCCCCTTTCCCATGGGACTTCGGCTTAGTGATGGCTGTACAATAGTTAGATCAGACTCTAAACTAATTTCCCATTAAATAATCTTGCAAATCGACCAAGAAGCAGTTGAGATATGATTATTTTCGGCCAACATGTCATTTTTGAAGAGTATATTTTTGTATTTCAGTCATATCTGGTTCAAAAAAATTCAGACAAATGCGGGAAAATTACGGAATATTACTATATATGGTAGTATACATAGGGGGTGGCTGTACACTGGTTGCAACCAGTTGCCTAAGGTTCCACCAACCCAAGCAACTGCAACTGGACTTTGAACACTAATCATCAATGAGAGTGGGGGATGCAGGAGGAGAAGGAGTAGGTGGGACTCATCAGACAGATGAGGGCAGCAGGCCTGAGTATGACCAGGTGAGGTAGTATGGCAGTTAGGACGGTTGTAGAGGGGGCAGCAGACACAAATATACCCCAGGCAGTGGCACTCAAAGCAGGTGTCAGAATAGCAGGCATGATCAGTAGGGAGAGGACAGTGACCTTCATTTATGTCTGTTTCCATGATGTGGCAGGTCTTGGCATCCCAGAGGGCTTGTTCCTCTTCAGCATCAAGGGGAGAGGAAGATGCAGACAGAGTGGAAAGGAGTGGGGTAGCAGCCATTGAGGTAGTGGGGTATGGGGAGGAGACAGCAGGTAGGTGTCAAACTCAGGTTTCTAAGAATTGATTAAGTGAGATAAGAAAGTTGTGCATGTCAGTCTGGTGGATAGTGTTTAAAGGTCCGGTCCTAGGACTGCAAAAAAACCAAGACTGAACCAGACTGGACTGATTAGGACCAGTCCTGATCAGTCCTGGTCTTGTCTGGTTGTGGAAAAGATCAGTCTTGGTCTTTCCAGATCTGGAAAAATGAAAGACTGATCAAAAACCGGTCACGACTGCTCTGGACCATGACCGATAGGTGGCCCCTATTAGCTACCTATCAACCCCATCTAAAATAATTTTTTCAAGAATTTAGCTATTTTATTTGGTACTTTAATCTTCAATCTAAATTTTAAGGAGGTAAACAATATAAATGTCTATATCTTGAGATCAGATGATCAGATTGATACAATTAGTAGCTCCGATTCTCACATTTACTCTTTCATCATGATCAAGTAGAAAGTGATCATTCAGGTATGTATTTTGAGATCTAAGATAAAAACTTAAATCACTCATATCTCAACAAGATCTCAACTGATTTTCAAAGTGTTTGGTGCGATCAAACTGTGGGAATGTGTAGTATATTTCAGGCACCCAAAAGACTGGTTGTGACTGGTTGCAGACCAGTAAAAGACCGATTGAGACCGGTTTTCATCGGTCCTGGTCCAGTCTTTCCTGTTTTTGAATTTTCCCGTGAGCAGTCCAGTCCAGTCTTTTTGCCAAATCACAAAAAGACTGGACCGGACCGGACCTTAAAACACTACTGGTGGAGGATTTCCATGACATGTTCATTGATGGAGTTGCAACAGAGAGGAACATGTTTGAGGTGAGCAATAAGTCATGTGGAGGAAGGTTGTCCTGACAAAGGATTTGGGCAAGGTGATGGATGTGGTTGGATTGAAGAAAGGTGAGGTATGTGCAATAGAGGACAGAATCTCCATTGAGATGAGCAGCAATAGGGATGTCTAAGAGTTGATGGTCAAGTATTGGCATAGGGAAGGAGATGTGGAGTTTCCAGGGTAGATGGGGAGACCATCAGGAGGGGTAGTTACAGTGGTGAAAACAGTAGTGGGTGAAGATAAATGAGTTGAATGTAGAAATACCAAAGTACAGACCAGAATTATGAGTAGTGATGGTGGAATAACCATCATTGCAAGGTGGAGGAGTAGCAGGGGTGGTATGGTTTTGTGATGCAGGGGAGACATTGGATAACAGGGACAAGGGGAAGGACAAAGAGGAGTTGGACAAAGAGCAACAGACTGGGATGGCCATTAGAAGTAGGTGTGAGGTACTCACTTGGAGACATGTCTAGCACAGTGTGGTAGTGGGAAGACCTTGTGATGGAGTTGCTTATAAGCAGTTAGGATTGTTTGGGTATGTTTGAGTTTGGTTTCATTAATCCAGGAGTCTTCTTCAGGGGTATAGCCTTTCCAGCAGACCAGAAAGAAGCAGTGAGCCAGGGTTCTGCAGTGACAGATGATATTTTCAATTTTGTATTCTTCCTGATTATCAATTAGATCAGGTAGTGGGGCAGGGAAGTTGGGCTGTGAACATTGTTTTCACAATAGGGTGATAGCAAGAAAGCATGGAAGATCAGATGTATTTTCCAAGTTATTGGGAGTTTTAGGTGGCAGGTGATCGGAGATAGGACTTCTATAATTAGGAATGGACCTTCACATTTCAGAAGGAACTTGTGAGGATAAAGTGTGGTGAAGATTGTGTGCTTCTAACCACACCTTACAGTATCTTCTTTTGTCCAAGGGGTGAATCCTTTAGTTGAGTGAGCTTTCATGGTTTGGCGAGCTAGCTCATGAGCAGCTAAGGCTTCATCTCAAGTGGGAGAGAGGACTCTAATTCTCTCTTCTACTGCAGGGACAGGGGAGGAAGCAAGGATCATGGGAAGGGGTTTGGGTTTGTAATCCATCATAAGGTAGAATGGGGATTTGCCAGTGATGGAATAAGGGTGGTGATTGTGAGTGAATTCAGCAGAGGTGATATGTTCTGCCCAGTCAGTGGGTTTGTCATGGCAATAGATCTGAAGGAATGTTTTGATTTCCTGATTGACTCATTCCATTTCTCCATTGGATTGAGGGTGGTATGCAGTGGAAAGGGCCAGCTGATAACAAACAAGTTGTCTGAGTTCTTTGGTGAAGACAGAGGTGAATTGTGGTCCCCAGTCAGAGATCAGGAAGTCATGAAGTCCAAAGCAAAGATAGACTTTGTGATAGAAGAGATTTGTGATGCCTTCAGCAGAGACAGTTTTCTTTGTAGGACAGAGAATCACCCCCTTACTAAGCCCATGGTTGACCATGACCATGAGACTGTCAAATCCAGAAGAAAGAGGGAGGTTAGTGATGAGATCACAGCTAAGTGATTGGAAGGGATGGGAAGCAGAGGATTTGATCAGTGAGAGTGGGGAATAGATGGATGAGTGTTAGCCTTGAACTGCTGACAGTGGAAGCAACCAGAAATGTAGAAATTGACAAAGTAAGCAAGGCCAGGCCACCAATATTTGGCAGAGATAAGTTGGTGAGTTTTTAAAAGACCAGGGTGGCCTGCAGACAGGTGATCATGGCATTGGGAGACAATAAGGGTGTGAAGGGAAGGAGAATCATAAATACAATTGTGGAAGAATAGAACACCAGCATCAAAATGCCAGTCAGATAGATGGGAGTGGAAGCAAGGGGAAATAGACCCATCAAAAGCCTGAAGTGAAGTGAGAACAAGAGGATCATTAGAAGATAAAGCAACAAGTTTCATGTGGAGAGAGGCATCAATGAGGTTGACAAAAAGTGAGTCAGGTAATAAGGTAACAGAGGAATTATCGGAAGAGGAGTTGGAACAGAGATCAGGGTGGTGGGAGAGAGCATCAGGGGCAGCAAGTAATTTCCCAGAGACATGGATAAGTTTGAGATCAAAGTCTGCAAGGTCAAGGAGCCAACAGACTTGTCAGCAATTGAGATTGCAGGGGTGGCAGAAGTATGTGAGGTTTTTGTGATCAGTGAACACCTGGATAGGGAAGGGGGAGCCATGGAGGTAGTGTTGCCAGTCTTTGAGCACAAGAATGATGGCTAAGAGTTTGTGATCAAAGATATCATAGTTCCATTCAGCAGGGGAGAAGGTGAAGGATTGGTAGGTGCAAGGATGCCACCATTGGAATCAGTTTGAAGTAACACTCCTCCTGTGGCATGTTTGGAGGCATCCAAAGTGGTGGAAAAGGGTTGAGAAAGGTCAGAGAGGACAAGGACTGGAGGGGTAAGAAACATGAGTTTTATGTCCTCAAAGGTTGATTGATGAGTAGAGGTCCAGATCCAGGGGATGTTTTTAGAAGTGAGGTTGATGGGAGATTGGGCCAACTGGAAGAAGTGGGAAATGAATTGGCAATAAAAGTTGGTGAAGCCAAGGAATGCACAGACTTCTTTTGGGGAGGTGGGGATGGGCCATTTCTATAGACCATCAAGTTTAACTGGGTCCAGAGCAAGTTCATTGTGACAGACAATCATTCCAAGATATTCCACCTCAGAGGCAGTGAAAGTGCATTTCTTTAGTTTGAATCTAAGCTTAAGGTCATGGATATGAGCAAGGAGTCATTTGGTCCAATCAATGTGGGTGAGAGGGTTGGAGGAAAAGACGAGAATGTCATCCATGTAGATGACTACCCATCCTTCAGCAATGAGGTTGTGAAAAGCATTATCCATAAAATGTTGAAAGGTAGAGGGGGAGTTGTTGAGACCAAAGAACATGACCATGAGTTCAAAGAGACCAAATGGGGTAGAGAATGCTGCTTTCCACTGGTGACTGTCTTTGATATGAATGTTGTTGTAACCCCAGCAGACGTTGAACTTGGTGAAAATGGTAGCTCCTTTCAGTTTATCTAATAGATCGGAGATGCGAGGGAGGGGGTAAACATCACGGATAGTATGTTTATTTAGGTACTGATAATCTTATAGAGTCATAGGGAGCTGTCTTTCTTTTTAACAAAGAAAAGGGGGGAAGCCTGAGGAGAGGAGCTGGGGCAAATTTTCCCAGATTTCAAGTGTTCCTCAACAAAGGCTTTTGTGGCAGCAAGTTGGTAACAGTCTAGTGGATAGACTTTGGCATTGTAGGGGGTGAAGGTTTTGTTGAGGTGGATTTTGTGGTTGCAGTCTCTAGTTGGGGGTAAACCTTCTATTTCCAGCTCATTGAAGATAGAGGCAAATTCTGTGAACTCAGGGGGAAGGGTTATTTTAGGCTTAGCAGAGTCAGCAGCGATGGCTAGACTAGTGGCAGTGAGTGGCTACTACAATGGGGATATTGACTGAGAGAGTTTTGGCCTGCTAGTCAATAGCAGGGTTGATCTTCTGAAGCCAGGGTGCATCTAAGATGATGTCCTCCACTCTGCAGATCATGACATGGAGGGCAATGGTTTGGACAGCTTTGCCAAACTTGAGCTTGACATAAGAGATATGATGGATGAATCCCTGTTTATTTTGTGAAGCATCTATGTTATGAACTGGAATAGGTTTCTTGAGTCAAGTGAGGGGTAGACAGTGTTTCTGAGTGAAGAGGGTGTCAATGCAACAGATTTCTGCTCCAGAGTCAATCAGAGCAGAGGTTTCAACAGTTGGTAGCCCTGGGGCAGACACAGATAAGGGGAGGTGAATTGAATTCTTATTCTTGTCTGCTAGTAATACATGGACAGTGGCTATGGTGGAGAAGACCTTCATTGACAAGGGCCTCTGCTTTAAAAATCCTCAAGAGAGAGTTTGCCCACTTTGACAGTGAAGTCATCATCATCAGAAAGTTCCTGGATGTTCAGGGTTTCAGTGGTAGAAACTTGCTTGATGGCAGGTTTCTTTGGGGTGGAGATGAAGTGAGGGCAAGTGGTTGAGAGATGCCCAGATTTTCTGCATTGAAAGCACAATCCTTTTTCAATGCAGCATTTCCTTTCCTCAGGAGTTAGTCAAGCTACTTGGATAGAGTTGACATCCATAGCATCAGGGTCTTTGGTAGGGGTAGTGGATTTCAGGGTGGCAGTAGTGAGGTGAGTGAGGAGTGTTGAGGGGTTCCTTTGACTATTTCCAATGGCCTCAACTTGTTCCCATTGGGCTTGGAAAAGAGTGGTTTTCTTGTACCAGTCTTCAATCTTAGTAGGTAAGGTTTCCATGTGATGGACCTGTTGTCAAAGGGAGAGGGGAATGCTGGAGGAAAAGAAGCTGATAAGGACTGCTTCATCAGTGATGCCTGAGATGATAACATTTTGCCTGAACTGAGAGGTATATTTGAGAAGGGGGAGGGATTTGGAAACACAGGCAGAGTTTAACCAGGTGATGGCCTGGTTCTTAGTGTCATAGTGCTCAAAGGTGGCTTTGAAGTCTTCAATAAATTAATCCATAGTTCCAAAGTTGGCAGGCTTCTTCTCCATCACCTTTCACCTGAAGGTGGTGGCCCAAGTAAGGGCTGATCCCTTCTCATGAAGGAGAGAGTGTAGCTGATCTGTTTAGCATCGGTGTTGTAGACATTGGTGTTGATTAATAGGTAGGTCTGGATGGTAGTAAGCCATTCAATTGACTTAGTGTAAGTTGTCAAAGTCCGTTCTACTCCGCTTATCTCCGATGGAGTCTCAGAGGCAGAACAGACGAAGGGAGGAGGTCGGAGAAGGGAGGACTTGGCTTTAGCAACTTGTGTCAGAGTGCTGCACCCTGGAGCAATCCTGGTCCTTGGGTTTTAGATAGATGAGTTGATGAAGGTGGAATTCATCAAGGAGTTAAGAGGAGAGGAGAGACTTGTAAATAAAGATGATATTCAAACTGAGGAGTAAGTCCTCAGTGAGACGGAGTATTTATACATAGTATCAGAGGCAATACAGTAAGAAGTGAAGGCGGAGTAAAAGATGACAAAGATTAGAAAGAGACTTTGTAATACGGATATGGAAAGAAGCTGAGTGAACAGATCAATGGAATGATGTCATACAATGTGGAAAAAGAAGCACAGTCGCTGATGGGTTGGTGACTGGGTAAGTGAAATACCAGGTCATGTGATATACATTGGAGTCAGAGTTGGATAAGAAGTATTGAAAGAAAATGGCTAAGTACAAAAAGAATCGGAGTTAGTCGGAATGGAAGCAGAGAAGACTTATTTAGTAGCAGAGTTGTCACGGTCATGACAGTATCCCCCCTTTAGGCCCTGAACCCCTGAAGGGCCAAAGCATTGGTGGTCTTTGGTGGAACAATACGGAGTTTGAACCTGCAAGGATACTTAAGAGTCCGATTGGGTGCGATCAACCCTCCACCACATTCCATCATGTCTACTCCCCACAAACATGACTGGTTCAAGGCCAACAATGACGACTTGATAACTGAGTCTAACAACGACAAATCAAGGACTTGCAAGAAGACAGTGGAGAAACATCATCAGGCAGAATTGGAGAAGAGTAGGAGGGAGGGCATAAGGGAGGAGAAGAGGAAAGAGGTGAGTGGTGACCTTATCACAGCAAGATCACTAATCAATGGAGACTAGCGTCACAGGGCAGAGGAGGAGGAGCAGAGATAATGTGAAGAAGAAGAGCAGAAGCATTGTGAGGAGGAAGAGTGATGGGCACATGCAGAGGCCGAGGAACAGGCCAGGCACATGGCGGAGATTTCTGTCATGGCTGAGTGACATCACATGGAGGCAGAGACAACAGAGGCACAGATGGTGCAAGATGTGCCCATGGTCACACTGTGCAACAGGTGCGTCCAACTCCAGCAGCCTCAAGACTGCAAGGTGTGGGAGGGAGCAAGGTGGATGACTGCGTGCGTGCCATGCCAAACAGTGCACAAGAAGTGCAGCTGGACTGGGACGGGAGAGGGATCAGAGGTGTCGGGGGAGGCCAAGCCAAGTTGGTGTCAGGCTCAGGTGGAGAAGGAGTCGCCCAAGGTGAAGAAGAGGGCAAGAACAAAGAAGATGGTGGATGTGAGTGGGGCTGACGAGGATGAAGACGTGGAGGGTGAGGAGGAGGAAGGGTTGGTGCCTAGGCCATTGATGGAGGCTGCAGCAGCCAATTGGGATGGGCTGGGGATGTTGGCGGAGGTGCTCCTGAGGATGGAGCAGAGGATGGATAGGGCGGAAGAGAGAAGGGACCGGTGGGAGGAGCTAGACTGGTTGATGTACCAGATCACTCAAACAGCCATGGTGGAGCAGAGAAAGACATGTGTGGTCTTCGAGGAGATGGTGGGGGAGTTGCAAGAGTTGCATGCGGAATTGTGAGCTTGACAGGCAGAGTTCATCCAGGGGTCTTCGAAGGACAGGGAGAAGGAGGACAAGGAGAAGGAGGGAGATGGAGGGAGTGGAGAAGGGGCAGAGAAGAATGGAGAAGGTGATGGCATGCCTTCTGGTCCCACCTAAAACATTTGTCGTAGTTACATGAATTTATTTTGTTTCTGACGCATGCAGACTGGGCTTGGTTGGATGGTGAGAGTGGAAGTCAGACACAAGTTCACTTGCATGGTTTAGTTCTGTAGCAAGTAACCATGAGGACTCTTCATTGGTTCCTTTGTAGCCTGCCCACTTTACGAGGTAGAGCAGTTGGCAGTGCTGTCTCTGTCGATCGATCTTGGAGTTGAGAATTTCTTTGATTTCATATTCAACTCTCCTTCAATCTCGATCGGAGTTGGTGGAGCCTGAGTGCAATTTGGGATTGTGTTAGCTGTAGCTGACTCTAATTGGGATACGTGGAAGACGGGATGGATGGATTTCATGGAATCAGGGAGGTGGAGCATGACCACATGACTACCAGGTTTAGTGATGATCGGGAATGGACCAAGATACTTGTCAGACAACTTCTGCAAGGGTCTAGTCGAGTGGAAGTACTTTGCTTTGACATAGGCCTCATTGCCAATTACAAAATCTGGCAGAGGAAGTCATTTTGCATCTGTGGGTCCTTGGTAGCATTGTTGGGCCAGTGCCATTTCAGAGCACAGAAAGTTGTGGAGCTCACTCAGGTCAGAGGTATACTCCTGAGCCTTTGTGGAGCTAAGGAAGAGAGAGGAGTCAATGGAGATATTGGGATGATAGCCTTTGTTGGCGAAGAAAGGTGAGACACCAGTAATTGCACTGGGCACATTGTTGAAGGTGAACTCTGCAAGTGGGAGGAGGTCTAACCAGTTGTCCTGTTGATAGGAGCAGTAGATTTGGAGGTATTGTTCAAGGGTCTGGTTGGTCCACTCAGTCTGACCATCTCCTTCTGGATGATAACCGGAGGTGAAATGGAGGTTAATACTGAGGGCCTTTCCTAAGGACCTAAAGAAGTTGGATATGAATTCCAAACCTCTGTTGGAGGTGACATGATTGGGGACTCCATGCTTGGAGAATACATGGGTGACAAAGAGTTTTGCTAAATCAGGGGAGGAAATTGTTACGCGTAGCATTGCTGAACTCAGCACACAGCCTTAGCGAGGAGCTCACAAAGAGTCATGTCGAGCTAAGATTAAGCTGAGGAACAAGTCCGATCTCTCTATCCCACTACGGAGACTCGAGGAACTAGTAACAACGCTGATGTTGCGTAGAACTAGCTTACAGTACAACTACTGAGTACAAGGGCTTTTATAGTAGAGAACCCTCGCACAGACCAAGACTAAGTATGGAACTAAAGCCAGTAACTGGAAAGGGAAGGTGGAGCTGACATGGGTCGGGAATGACCAGGAAGAGAAAGACCCATGTTAGTATTGGTACAATTGGAAATGTGGAAAAAGGATTATCTTCCGCTTTTCCGAGTTTCTGGAACTCCGGAAGCGCGGGAAGAATACTTCCGGAAGACTGGAAGTATTCCGGAAGCGTGGGAACAAAGCCGGAAGCGTGAGAACCGGAATACCAGAACTCCGGAACAAGTTAGAGGTCAACTCGAGTAGCCGTAGCATGAGAGAAAGATGTCAAAGGATCAAGGGGGAAGAAAGAAAAATAGGATTCATCAGTGACACACCCCCATGTCTTAACTTGGACTGTAACAGAAATGGTGTCATAGGTCGGGATGAATAGTCCTTGCTTGGAGAGTCGGTCTACTATGACCAGGATGGAGGTAAATCCTGAAGAAGGTGGAAGGTGTTCAATGAAGTTCATGGAGATCGAGTCCCAAGGACATTCAGGGATAGGGAGTTGTTTAAGGAGACCATAAGGTCAGTGTCGGGGTACCTTAGCATGGGCACAAGAGGTGCAGGAGCTGACATAGTCTTTGATGAATGTTCGTGGACCAGGCCATACATATTCTCTGCAGATAAGTTCCAAGGTACAATTTTGACTGAAGTGGCCAGTGAGGGGATGATCATGCTTGAGGCGGAGAACATGCAATCGGAGGTCATTGACTTCTGGTACGTAGATCCTACCATCAAGTTGGAGATAACCATTGGATTCAGAGGACCATCTAGGGTCGGATGTGTCAGATAGATGATGTTGGGCGATGGAATCAGAGGGAAGTGCAGAGCGGATGTCGTGGTGGAGTTGTTTCACATTCATGATCATTGCTGCATGCATGGCGGGGTTGAGGAAGTGAGTGGCTCGTAGAGACGACATGAGCTGTTCTTGGGTAAATACAGTTCAGAGGTTGAGGATTGACATGAGTGTAGTCACTATCCCCCTCTTTTGGGTAGACGTCCCATTGTCTAGTAAGAGAGTTGGGTTTACTGCCGAGGCAGCTGGGGCGGAAGCAAATGGAAAGGTTGAATTGGTAGAGGAATTCCGACCAGCAGGCTTGCCGGCAGGTCAAAACCTTGGAGGAAGTAAAGTATTCAAGGTTTTTATGCTCGGTGACAACATCGATCGGAGTTCTGGAACCTTTGAGGTAATGTCACCAGTGCTGGAAGGCCTCAAAGATGGCCAACAGCTCCTTATCGTGGATGTTGTAGTTGAGCTCTGGCATAGTAAGGGTGCAGGAATAAAATGCAACTAGGCAGATCTCCCTGTTGGGGCATTCAATGGAGAGAATACCCGCAATGGCATAGTCCAACACATTGGTTTTGATGATGAGTGGAGCATCAGGCATCCAGTGAGTCAAGATAGGAGCAAAGGTGAAGGCGGTCTTCAGTCGCTGGAAGGCGGAGTGACACTCCTCAGTGAAGTTCCAACAAGTGTCCTTGCAGGTTAAATGAGTGAGAGGAAATGTAGGAGTAATTGAAAATAAATCAACGATAAAAATTTGTGAAGCCCAGGAAGGATTGGATGTCTTTAATCTTGTGGGGTTTGGGCCAGTTGGAGATGGCCTTGACCTTTTCAGGTGACATTGACAACCCATTGGTAGAAAGCTGAAAACCTAGATATTCGATGGAGGAAGAATGGAACTTGCACTTCTCCGGTTTAGTGTACAAGCTGTGCTTGTGGAGCTGGCAGAGTACTTCATGGACATGTTCCTTATGAGATGCCATGTCAGAGGAATATATGAGGATATCATTGAGATAGACGATGACACAGACATCAAGGAGGTCACCAAGGACATGATTAATGAAACACTGGAAGGCGGCAGGGGTGTTGGTAAGGCCAAAGGGCATGACACACCATTCAAAGGACCCATATCAGGTATGACAGCCCCTATTGTAGTTTTTGACCAAAATTTGATGGCAACTATCAGAGGACCACTTGAAGAATGCCATGGCAACTTAGTGACTTATTTAGAAGCACACCCCTGTTAGTGGCACTGTTGAATTAATATTTATTATATAATTATCTGGGCTGAAATAATAGTGTCTGAGATTGAAAATATTAGAGGTGGAGAAAACAATGCATGACAGCTTTAAATAAGCATATTATGAAAGCAGCCAATTTGCATAGCCATTTTTATTGACCAATCAGAAACTTCATATCACCAGCTTTGCTTGAAACATTTCATCATATCTCATCCAGATTAGATCAGATTGATTAGATTGTTGCAGATAGAGAGATTCGCCAAGTACAAGTTCCACCTCAGGAACTCTCAGACCAAGGAGATAGAGCTGAGGGAAATAGGCCCCCTGATCCAACAACCTGATATGGAGCAGATCAATCTGGTCTCTATATATTCCACTGACCGGATTGTAACTCCCACCACTCTTCATCATCTGGAAACTGGTCTTCCTTATGACATATCAGGTTTTATGTATCAGGAAGAGTCCCTTGCTTCATTCATTGAAGCTCACGCTTTCCCTCTAGCTGGTCTAGATGGTACTTCCATTAACTTGGTACATGGACAAGGATATGAGATTATTAGATTGAATCAAGTGCACAAGCAGGCACTTGAGGATGGTTCTTTTGAAAGGTCGATTTTATTACCTTTTCAACCATCGCTTATCGCTCCCGAAGCAGAGTCTTTTGTTCCAGATGTTAAATCTTGGAACAAACACTTCGACAAAGTGATGAGGAAGAGATTCCTTTCCAACCCTTCTCCCAACTAACACTTTTTTACATAGAAATTTCCTTTCCCTTCGTTGCAAACATCTTGCTAAAGAACACTTACTTAAAGAAGTTTCTTCTTTACTTAGCTTTGATGTCAACTATGACAGAGCTAAGGGATATTCTCTCTCGAGACTCCCTCCTAGACGAAGAGGACATTGATACTCTTATCACCAATTTATCTATTATTCCAGATTCACTTTGTATGCTTCCCTCTCTTGTTTCCTCTACTCCCCACTCTGTTTTTTCTATCAATAGATTTGATGCATGGTATGTTCGTGATTTGAATCCACAAACTCAATATACATATATGGAAAACTTTTTAATGTTAAACTCATTCTCAACAAATGAGTCATTAATCATTCCATATATTTCTTGTGGATCAACTCATGTTACCATGAATGGAGAGTTAGTAGAAAACTGGCATTTCTTTGATGACTTATGTTTCAGGATCCATGAAATGTTGGTTTGCCAACATGCAGGAGAAGATGACCCTATTCCTTCTCTCTGCTCTATCCTGACATATAAGGAAGTCATCAAAAGGGAATCAAACGTGTGTCGTCATCCTTCAAGAAACTGGAAATTTGGTGGCCAAGAGTCAATGAAAGGAAATACTTTGCTGTTGGGAAATGAATTTCCAAAGGAAGGAAAGAGGAAAAGAAATCCTTATCCTGGAGGACTCGCTATAACACATGGAGAAGTCATGAGGAGAACAGATGTGCTGAGAAAGCACTAGAGGAAAGACAAAGATCATGTGCAGAAAGAGAATGGAAAAGACAGCAACAAGCAGCTAGGAATCTAGGATCTTCAAGTCCAAGTTCAAGCACTTCATTCTCTTTGATTCAGGTTATGTATTCTAATTTGTTTGATGATTCTAACGATGTTCTGGACAGTGCATATCTTTGGTCACCTTATTGATCATGTCTATTGTCAAAGCAGAGGATATTAAACTAGAGTCCCACAAAGTCATGGAGGTTACCTCCTATCTTAAAGGCCAAAGTAATTATGCTACTTGGTCTATCAAGATCATGAATGCTTTCAACGCTGCCATGGTTTGGTACCAGGCAATTGGTTGCTCTGACCACACCTTCCTCACATCATAGTCATATCTGACTCACTCCTTCCAAATCTGACTCCTCATCCTGATCCTCCATCTGAACCAAGGTCCACAAACCTGATATGTTCAATGGATCTGATCCCTGACTCCTCCACACTTTCCTAGTCCAGTGTGAACTTAATTTTCAGGACCACCCTAGAGCTTTTGCATTAGATCATGCCAAAGTCACATTTGCACACAATTATGGCACTGGTGCACTCTGCCATGTGTTCTACTCCAGTCTTCCCAACTGAATCAAGAACAAGATCTCTCACCTTGGCAAACCCACCAATCTCCATGATCTCCATTCTCTCACACAGACCATCAATGCTAGATGTTGGGAATGTTGCACAGAAGAACTCCGATGCCCCCATGTCTCACCCTCTGTCCTCTCCAATCCTGACAACAGTGATTCTGACTCCTCCTCCAACACTTCCAACATCCTCTCTGAGACCTCTGAATCCCCATCTGTCTCTGATAAGTCTTCATTCAACCCTTCTCTTGTCTCCTCTGCTACTCCCTCCTCTGATCTCCCTGATGACCTTGTGAATAAGGTTGTCCTCCCCAACTCCAACACCCCTATTCCCGACCCTCAGTCCATCCTTGACACTAATGGCAAACTGACTCCAGCTGAATGCCAGCAGCAGTTCAATCTCAGTCTCTGCATGTTCTGTGGAGAACCAGGACACACTGTTCAGGATTGCCCTAGGTCTGACTTGAATGCCACCAAGGCCTGTGCTGCCTCTGCTGTGGCCTCTGGTTGGGAGTCCAACTAGGCCTCCTTCCTGCATATGTTAGGTCAGTGTTGAAACCTACTATGCACAGTAATCTTTTGATGCATCCACTCCTTATCTGACTCCTCCATCAGCAAACTGTGTTTTTAGCCACAGACTCCATAGCCCCTACAGGTTATCACAGGCTCTCTAGAGTCTACAGCTCTATAGCTTCTCTAGCTCTCCAGACCATACAGAGCTTACAGGCTTCCATAGGGCTGTCCAGGAATCACAGATTATGCTACACTCTTTGGCTACACTTTTTGTACACTATATCACTATACTTTTTGATACACTTTTGAACTTGTGTCAAGACTAGCACCACTAGGAATATGACTTCAAGAAGAATTCTTCTATTATGACCCCATGAGGGGCTCCATTCTAAAGAATTCCACCATTATACACAGGATACTACAAATTTGAGAGAGCATAGTAGATATCCTTCATGAAGTACTTGTTTAAAAAAAGGTTGTGCTATGCCTCATAGAATTCTCCTTAGTTAGCCCCAGGTCTGCCTTTGCCCCAAACCTTGGAATGATGTTGAGGAGAGCTCAAACCTGATAGAGCGGAACAACTTCACCCAGTAGGGAGCTGTCAGCTCTGGTTGCACATTTGAGCACTTGCATTTGAGTTGCTGTCTCAAGTAGTAGACCATCCTGCTGTGGGATGGGATCGAAACAACAAACATACATCAGATATGCATCTTTCCAGAAAGGTGTTGTGCTCTGCCCACAAAGGGGATGCATGATGAGACACAGCTCTGCCACCACATGTCCTGATGACACTGGTAAGAACATGTGGCAGCAGATAGACTATAATGTACCTCAGAGACCACTCTTTGGCACCAGCTATGATTGCCATCCATGCATACAGCTATGGTATCAAAGCACCCCTCAGGCCATTCATCATTGGGGGGTATGGCATTGACAGTTTGAGCAGGGGCAAGAATTGATTGATCATGGTAAGAATAATGTTGTAAACATAACTTGTACCACACCTGGAGATGATCAAACGGTAGTAATGTTTCATTGTGAGTCTTGCATTGTCCTCCGATTGGATGGTGAGAGCTTGAGTTGGAGCATGCATGGCAGAGGTATTCTGCAAGTCTGGAATATGAAACCACTCTGCTGCCTCATCAACAAGCATGCAATGGACTGATGGATCACAATTGAGGTGGACCACCATGTTGTCAGAAACAAACATTCAAGGAGGATATCCCTCAAGGTGCATTTGGTGTAGGCATGCCAAAACAAAATAGTTCATTGGATGGCAGGCCTCTTCTATCCTTGGACGATGGGACTCAGAACCAGAGTCCTCGTCCATCAATTGCAGAGTCGTTGCGAGCCCAAATCGATGGCACTTCTCAGCACGATCGAGGTGATGGCAGATCTGTGCATCATAGTTGTTGTTTGTATTTTTAGTGGGGTCTTTGATGATGACAATGTGTGCATGTTCTGTAGTGTCCATGGTCCACTGAATAGGCGCACCATTCTTCTGAGCATTAGAAGTAACACTTTGCATTAGTTCCAGTTTCAGAATGTGCCAATGAGTGATCAGTTTCTTCTTTCCACACTATGCCTCCACAACCATGATGGCATTCTTGTTGGTGTGAAACTCAGAGAGCGCATCATCCATTTGGGCAAGATGTGAGTCATCCAAGGTCAGAGCCTGACCTATGTAACAAAAATCCATCAAAGCTTGGAGTGCGATCATGAAACTTTGTGGAGCCAGACCAGCTATAACTGCAATAAAATACTGTTGGATATGTTGATGCTTGGTTCCTGTCACTTGCATGATTCTTGAAACTGTCATATCCATTCCCAACTACCCAAACCCTTCTCCAGCCTTCTCTGGATTGATCCTGATACTTTTACCCTCGGAGTTGATTATTCTCTATTGGATTTCTGTTACACTGCCACTCTTTCTATTTATGTAGTTCCTTGTACTTATTCCACAGCCTCTAAAGGAACTGTGAATTCCCCTTAAGGGAAAAGACGTTCCTTGCAGAGGAAGAAAAAAGGAAGAAAGTATTCAATTAAGAATACTGACCTAGGTTTATACTCGAAGGGTAAACAGAAGGGATATTTATAGTCTTTGTAAGACTAGGAGTGGAGCTTGTTAAGCTTAGAGGAATGTGAATGACTCGTAAGAGAAGTCGTTATTATACCAGTCAGAATGACTGGTCTTATATACTAAAGTACAATGTTTGTACTTATGTATGTACGAGTACTGTATAGGGTAAAACCCTATACCTTGGGTGAAGGGTTGTAAAAACCCTAAAACCTGATTGGTAATGACCTATGTGGGTTATGGGCACAGGGTCAAGGGTTGTACCTAGTAAGGTAAGTGGTTAAGGGTTGAGAAACCCTGAAACCTAAGAAGGAAGATAAGAATTAATACTGTCCAATAGGAAAAGTATCTTATGTGAAATATTAGTAAAGGTATTTCAAATATGAGTAATCCTTATCTATGATGTCATGTTCTAGACAATGATGTCATAGTCTAGAGTGTGATGTCATTATGATATCATCATGATGTCATATAGAATGATCTAGAATAGATCATTCTAGAATGATGATCTAGACATAGAATGTACTAGAAGATCATGTGACTGTGACATAGTCTAGAGATAAGTTGACATAAGAATGTCATATGATCAATCATGTAATATGATATGATCATGTGATTAATCACGTGATGTGATATAATCAGTTATCTCTGATAAGGATATAGAATATCATAGAAGTTCATAGAACATTCTAGATAGTTCTAGTAAATCACTTGATAAATCATGTGATTTATGGATGAAGATGAAATCTTCAAAGTATGAATATGAATAGCATATAAGTGGTCATATGGATTATAAAATTGAAGTGACCATTATACTGAATATGGATATTGGAAATATCTCATATTCTCAACAGCCTCCACTTAGGACTTCCGCAGTCCCGAGTGATTACTTATTCCACATTCCCTCTTAGTCATGATTTATAATTCCTTACTCATGTCCTCCATTCCTCATTATGAACTCCGATCGGAATCCTAGTATATAAACTCTATGTATTCTGATGTACTCTCCTTAGTTCGAATATTAATGTTAAACATCTAAGTCTCTTCTGACTTCTCCTTACCTCCGAAATCCAAGGACCATAGATCGACAAGGGCACGACACATACGTCCTGCACTAACATCCTCATCTTGGACCTCTGTTCCCTCTGTCTCAGACTTCCGTCCATACCATCTCTGAACCCTTCCCTCAGTTTTCCTTTGGCCTCCCTCAGTTTCCCTTTAGCCTCCCTCAGACTTAGGTCCAGAAGACCTGGACTTGACAGAAACACCCTCCTTGAAATGATGGAAGCCAGTAATTGGCTGTAAAACAGACATGTGAAAGTCAATTTCTGCAGGAGTGAGAATGTGAATGGCCCATTTAAGATCATAATTGCTGAATTGTTTGTGCCAGTGATGTAGTATCTCCGGAGTCAGGAAAACTGAAGGGCAGGTAAGAGGCCAGTCCCTCCAAAATGGTTCAGTGACTCCACTGAGTTGATAGTCCTCGCATGCATTGAAGTATTCTTCAAGTAACAGGGGTTCTGTGCGAACCTTCACGAGCTGGGAGAGGGTGAACTGGCCAGTCCTCAGTGGTGACAGCATATCATTGCCAAACTCAAGATAAGTAGTGGTAGTCAGCAGTGAGGTCTTGTCGCATATGCAGGCCACCATGCATGCTTTGGGAGTGTCAATGATGTATGCAGCAAGTGGAGTGTAACAATAGTGTAGATTGCCTACAGGATCAAACATCATGATACCTATTTCAGTGGCTATCTTTAAAGGCCACAGAATAACATCCAAACATTTGTGATTCAGGTGATCCTCCAGGACGCCACACATGTGCTTCTTGCAATGAATGAATTTCAGAATGGATAGCAGAGTGAGAAGACAGAAAGAATTTGAAGATGATTTCAACCGAACATTCATTTGAATATTTGCAAGACTGAGAAGCAATGGATGTGCTACGTGGTCACCTGTCATGGCCGAGATATTGGTCTTGTCAGATGATAAAACTATTCCCAGTAACATTGCTCCTTGGGGAAGTTGAGACTTGACAAATCTCAGTAAAAGCCCTGACTGTTGTAGCATAGTAAGGAATGCATACCTGATACTCCCATGTGGCATCACCAGTTATCCACTCGGAGTATTTGTGGACAAGGTGAGTGGATGTCGTCCACACTTGTCGAGGAACAAAGTCTATGTTTTCATGGAAAAGAGGGTTCAAAAATAGCTTCAAGACATTCTACTGGGTCTCGATAATAAAGATAGACCTTCGACTTGGTGGGGTGGGTCGTTTTCATGTGCTGGCACTTCCACTGGAGTCCAGGGGGGAGCATCTCTGCAGGGCCTCTGAGTTGTTTGGCAGACTGAAATGATAGGGAAAGTGTCTGAATCTGCACAGGACTCAGGAGAGGATGTTGCAGGAGGAAATCTGAGATGCACCATGTGTAGGGATAGAAATTTGTCTATGGCAGCCATGCTGAGCCTGGAGCCCAGTAGCCACTGCCTGACCTCCCACTCAAAGCAGTTAGCAAAGGGGTAAAAGAGGTTATGCTTTCTTGTTTCAGCGAATTCATTGTTGTTGAAGATATCCATGAAGGATGACCCTTGGCTGTATACATGCCTGGCACCCTCAAATAAGTCATGGATTTCAGTCTCTGGCTCAACATCTTCCTGTCCTACACCTTCCACTTCCCCATGCCCATAGAATCCATCAGTGTCCAACAACTCATCTCTGTTGGCAATGAGCATTTGTCCTTCATCATCTGTGTGGTTATCAAGTGGAATAACTTCATCTTGGATACATGCTAGGTCATTGATCCACCCATAACAACTGGATCACAGCTGCCATAGATGCCAGCTATCAGAGAACACACCCTTGCACTGCCACATTTGGTCAAAAGTGTTTTGCTCACCACACAACCAAACCAGCATTTATGGCTCCAGAAATCTGCCCAGACCTTTGTATATATATAAAGATCAGTCAATAAAAATTTTAGCCTATAACAATACTGAAAATGTTGAGTTACATTTCCCCTATTTTTCTGTACAGATCTGTATTACTAGGTACCTATCTGTAGTTTCTGTACAGCTCTGTGATAGTCTGCCAACACAAAGGTTGGTTTGCTGATGAACACTCGATGAGTTCTTATGCTTTGCCACAGTTTGGACAATGTCTCATGCATGGAATTGGCTTTGGAATATCTGGGTATGTTGCAATTTCATGGAAGTATCGATGCTTACAAGTAGTGTGATTTTGCTTTAGTGCTGCATTATGCTAGCTCCAACAATGGGTGATTCCAACAACTGGACTCGAACTGCAAGTGTATTCTTGTCACTACTGCATCTTCGACTATGCCATTCCCATTCTTGTGCTCAGCGGCCCAGAAGACCTGTCATAACCCATTGGCATTGAGCTCTAACCATTCAGGATCTGCATTGACATCTTCCAGGCACCAGTCTCCAGCTTGGTTGCTGGTATTTTTAGTCAATTTCTCACATCATCAACCTCAAATATGCATGAAGCACTCAGGCTCCGAGTCAGAATCTGACTTTGACTGTGCCTATTTACAACTTCAAGCAGCACACACCAGAAAAAAAGTACAACAAGCCAAAAAACACCTTGTTGAATCTAAACTCGAAGAACATTGTGCACTTGTAAAGCTGTATCAACGTTGGACAGAGTATGTGGAGAAGAAACTTGTTGATGCTGACAATGGAATCGGCCAGATTCACATTGCCATGAGACAAAAGGGTTATGGAGACCATAAGTGACATATACTGGTGCAATCATGTTGTCTATATCATGATTAATTTTCAGGTATGTAATGTGGACTTTGCTCCAAATGTGAACGTTCATTGAACATTGAACTATCACTGAGCACACACCCTGGGCCTGTCACCCTAGTGTTTCAGTTTTTTTTCATAGTGAAATTTGTAGTATTCAATGAGATTTATGTACCATTCTACTACCTCCAACTAGCAACACCCAAAGAGCCCTTGTCAGTCTCTGTCTCGAAGTGAAATAATCTGCAGCATGAGCCTGGTGTTCTTTTTCACTCCGTTTCTAGCTGTAAGCTGACTAAGCTGGGCTGAAGACATGTGATGCGCAAACATGGCGGTATGGTAGGTGTCCTATCGCCGATAAACGATAAGCAGAATCCTAAGTTGCAGTGCCGCAGCTGACTGCTTTTCCGTTTTTGCACTGGCATGAAACATAACTGCCTTATTGATGTGAGGGCGCTTCATGAGCTGTACAGCAACTTTGGAGCTCACTTGCATTTTCTTTGTTCTCATGAAAAACACCTTCACCTATGGATAATATTCACACAAGCTCAACCAAGGACAGGCAGATACTATTGCAAATTGAGTTCTACTGTTACACCAGATGGAGGGGTGGGCCTATGAGGTCATGAAGTCATGGACCAATTACTTTCCCAGGATCTCCACAGCTGTATCATTGACAAGAACAGCATCACAGACATCCAATTTCTCTTCTGAATGCTCACACAGCCATGGTCTAAAAGCTACAAGATTGAAATGTGCAAATTTGTCTACACTTTTCCATATGGTTGCAACAATCCATGGGTTCCCGCTCCCATGAACACCCCAGATCTACTTCTCTTTGGAAAAAATGGCTGGTGCATGGAAGCACTAGTGTATCCTCAAGCTAGGGACAATATCAATGGGCCCATGGAGATGGAGAGTACATCTCAATCTGGTGCTGTAACTGCTAAACCTGACATCAGTGCACTGTCGCTCACACCAGAGGAAGCCAAGTGCCTCACAGCTATCCAAGCAGTGCTGATTTCCAAACAGATCAACACCGAGACTGTAGGTGGAGAACTCAGCAGGGATGATGAAAACAATGAGTATGATCACAACCCCACCTCATCTGATTCAGAAGCCCACAATCCTATGTATGTCCCTTCAACTGTTTCATCTCTGACCTCCAGCACTTTGTTGCTGTGTCCCAACCCTCCTGCATCCACTGAAACCCAATATGCCTGGCTCTTCAATGCTATTGCCACCACCATGGTGACTTCTTTTGGAATAGCTGCACAACAACACTCACCACACCCATTCAACAATCAACACTGGTTCTGTTCAATTTTCTCGATGCTTCCAATTCCTGACAGTGGTTTCAAAAGGAAACCAGACAGTGTCCTGATTGACAATAGCATCATGTTGTCCTGAATCATGTGGAGGAGGGTCACTGCCATCTTGGAGTTTACGGAACAAGACTTTGCATTGTCTGCAAGTATCATACACCAAATGCATATGAAGTTGTACCTCATACTGCCCTGCCAACCCTGGAGGACCTTCATGCTTGGTATTTCCCTCACCAAAAAACATCTTCGACTCCATTACTATGATTGTAGTGGAACTATTATCTCTCATCCTATAGATATCTGCGAACATCCAAGAAAACTCATTGACATCACCTCCACATTGGCCTTTGGCAATTGTGCTTGCCTTGGATATAATCCCACTATATACATTAATGAGGATCTCCTCGACCAACAACAGTTGACCATTCCCCCCCCTCCTTCAGCATGTAATGTGTTAACTATGGACCAGAACCTGCAGCCTGAGCCCCTACCAAACCCTCAAATCATTATTGGGTGGGTGATCATCCCTGAAGGCAAAAAGCTAGATGTCCTGGGAATTGTGTGGATGAGTGACGGTATGGTTGGGCAGGGCACAGCATGCTATTATGTTAGAGATCTGTCGACTTTACAGGAGTTCACCCTCAAGAACTATTGGGTGGACAGGTTGTCTATTCACCATGAAACTGAAATGCTCAACAAGTTCAAAGGCATACCAGGGGTTCCTAAAGTCACTCAAGCCTGGACTGTTGGTGAGGAAGACAATTCCAGTGGAAATGTGGAAGATTTCAGTTTTGCTCAGAACACACTCAATGTGCATCATAACTATGGGCCAATCCTACCTCAACAAATTCTTCTCACTATTGGGAACTGTCAGGTGCATCACAGAATCTTGATGACACCATTTGCCTCTCCAATATATACATTCTCATCTCTCAAAGAACTTATTTGGTCCTTCCTCATGATTTCAGAAAGTAGGTTTTTTAGTTTACAATGTTACTCCGTTCTAATTTCAATGGTAGCACACAAATTAAAGACTGATGCTGGCATGTTACATCAAGACAAAAGTGTGAACAACCTTATGATTGTGCCAGATGCAATTGTTCCACCCCCAGACCCCCTGTGTTCCCCCCTATCTATTCATACTGTCGAATCAACACCCATTGTCACTGCTACTACCAGCAAGTCCAGATGTGAGCAGTACAGGAGGGGCTGGATTGTTGACCTCGACTATGCCAAGTTACTCAATACAACTGCAACAATGTCTGTTGGTACTGTAAGTCCGAAGAAAATTCACTACTGTATACATTAATCTAATCAAATTTTAGGGTACATTGCCATTCTTGTCTGCCACATCCTCCGCATCCTCAAAGAAAATTCACGAAAACCAAATGAGCATAAAGCTATCAAACAGACTGCTGAGGATGATATGGAGTCCTTATTCTACATTTTGGTTTGGATTTGCTGTCTCTACAAGGGGCCCAACAATTCTCCACACCAAGATCAGACATTCAAGCAAATGTTCTACTATAACTGGGCAGAGCATGCTTTTGAACAAGACTTTGTAGTTTCAAGATTGGTGAAGTCAGACTTTATCAATCAGCCTAGTGATGATACCATGCTCGATGACCTGCACCTGTACTTCAGGCCAATCTTCGGCCTATTTAAGAAATGGAGGAAGATGATATGGGAAGCATATGCAAAGCAAACTCAAGTTTCATATGCTGAGATTCATGAGCTCCTCCAGGAAGCATATCAACAGCTACATGGTGAGGGTACAATTGAGAAACAAGTTCCTGACACATCCAATATTCACAGGATCAAAAGACATCAGATAGAGGAATTGATGGGTTGATGTAGCTGACATTTGTTTTTGTTATACCGATCTAATTATTCAACCCCAAGTTTTGAAGTGACTGATGAATTGAGTAATACTTAACCCCAACTGACTAGCATGGACTGAGAAATTGCCAACATGGGGTCTTTCAATGCTTGATGATTTTACCTTCACCCTCTTTTTTGATCACCTCGACCAAGGCAGTATCAATCAGGATGATGGCGCCCGTGGTAAGACTGAGCCTAAAGCAGTAGTCAGCCTCGTGGTGCTTGTAGTTATTTGTCCCTCCTCCTGTTTGTTTGCATATCTCAATTTCAATCTTCTCAAGGAAAAGGTTTGATTATGGCTGCTTTCATAGCATTACCTTGTGCAAGGTCACTACCTGGATGATCATAACTTGAGGTGGGAGCACAGACACACCTGATCCATGTCAACAAACAATTCTGGGTTGTCTCGATTTGGCGCCAGTCTAGGAACATAGATCAAGTTAGCCTAGGGTATGTACATTCATTAATCAATGACAACTTACTCACATGGACCTATACTCACCAGTACTGCAGTTTCACTACTCCATGGGGATGTAATTATTTATTTGAGTGGCTTCAAGTCTCAATTGCTAAGTTACGTGACATTGCATTTATTTGGCTTTGCTTTCTTGGCACTGGTCAAAAAGCTGCCTATTAATTTTCTGCTTGTCTCTGTGCTGCTACTCATTGGTTTTCTCTCAGTGTCTACCACACTTCTGGATGACTAGCTTGAAGAGACAGAAGAAGAAGCACTCCATTGGTGTGGAGGATGTTTCTCAGTCCAACAACGGCGAGCCGATGTAGAGCTCCATGCAGCTCTAGGTTTACATTGAGTGTTTTTCATGTTTTTCAGTGACTCCCCATTTGTTCCCTTTGTAGTCTGACTCATTTTACAAATAGTCCGAACCATTTTCAAGTAGTCCAATCAGTCTGGACACATTAGTCCAACCAGACTAAGTCCGGACTTCTTGTTTCCTATTCCAGACTTACCCCTAATTGTTCCTTAGTTGTTTCTGATTCTTATTTTATCATCCATACAAAGTCTCAGGCATTCCCAGACTATAAAAGATTGTTTCCAGTATTTTTAATACATCTTTGGTATCTTCTATCTCTAAGCACCTCCGGACTGACCTCCTAAGCATTCCTACAACCTTCTCCCTCTGAGTTCACCATGGAACTCATCCTCCTCCACCTCCCTTAGCATTTCCGACTGCACTTCTACAGGACTCCTATAGGACTCTCTCAGAACTTCGACCAACCTTCCTAGGACTCCATAGGACTTCTCTCTCCACATTCTCTTACCTCTTCCTGACCTCCTAGACCCATACTGCCTCATTGGGGACAAGCAGACTTGCACCCCTACTATAGGTCTTGACACCCCTCAGTCAAGATCTTCGTTTTATACCAAGACACAGTCACTGCACGAATATGGGCAAGAATGGACACATGGAGCAGCTGGAGAAAGTCGGTGTCATGCTCGAGCAGAAGGCAGGCTGGAAACAAGCAGTGGTTGTGCCTGTCAACCTGATGGCACCAATGGCGATATTAAGTAAAGGAAAGAGGAAAAGAACACCACCTCCCAGTCAGGTAAATACATCTATTTTTGAGCCTATTTGTTAGCAACTGTTTAATCTACAGGGTGGGTCAAGCAAGGATGATGTTGGCATCAATGCACCAATGCCTTTGTTCCATGTTGCAGGGGAAGGAGAATGTTTTGGATTTCACAATGCTCGCAACTTGCAGCACTAATCATCTCCACATGATAATGGTGACAGAGAAGAAGAGGAAGGCAGTGGTATAGATGGAGAATCTGATGGCAATGATGCCCAAGCAGCAGTGGAATTTGATGGTAGCTACAATTGTGGTTCACCTCCTCATGCTGGCAGTGCTGAATCTGACACCAATAACCATTCAGATCCCCTTGTTGAGAATATGAGATAATCATATTCTGGAATGGTCTGTTCTTATCTAATACATCCAGATCAATTCCATTGCTATTCATATTCTTTCTAGAACATTCTATATTCTAGATCATTCCATATTATGTCATTGTCTAGAACATGACATCATCAGTCCAGATGATTCTATATGACTCATGCTGACTGATTTTACTTGCTCATATTTGAAATAAGAGCTTTGTGCTATTGGCTGTTGATTACAACCCTTTACCCTATTTCAAATATTCCTTTTATACTTACTGCAGACATAACAGATACAAATAATGTCCTGTAGTATATAAGACCAGGACTTTGTCCTGTTCCAATAATGAAGTTTCCACATTGTTCCTCTTCTATTCACCCAACCACCCAACCCTCTAAGTCTTACCAAGACTATAAAGAGTTCTTTGTTCTCATATAACCAAGTAAGTAGCAGTCTCTTGCTACTGTTCATTATCCCCTTCGTTTCTACACTGTAGAAATATCCTTGGTGGTATTTCTATACTCCTCTATTTCCCTCCCAGCACCCCTCCAGCAAATGAGAAGAGAGGTATGTGCTCGTTGTCATGACCATTGCCTATAAGTAATTTTGGATAGGAGCAAAGACAGGATGGTGATCCAATGACAACATTTCTGAACACAATGATCATCCAGACGATCCCCATACCCAGCAAGCTTATAGTACATACATTGAGAGCTCCTTACAGGCTCACACATACTAACCACATTCAGGCAGAGATATCACTCATGATGTGCAGAAGCCTAGATCCCCTCAATCTTGTGATTGCAGAGTCGATGGTGCCCAACGTACTCGTAAGGACAAGAACAAAGGTAAGTCTTAACAGTTTCTCGTGAATTTAATTTCAAAACTAAAGGATGTTTACCCTCTCAAAGACAACTCCAAGACAGTGCACCCGTCTGATAAGACTGTATGCCACCAACACAAACACTCTTGCCCAGCAGAGTTGGATGACATGCTGCGCGATGTGCTCCAGCACCATCAATCCAAGAATGGTCATCCACAACCACCTTCCACTGTGCATCCATGCCAAGTTTGGTCCAATTCCCCACATTCTGAACATTCAGCTTTGCTGGAGGAGGACGACATCAAGAGCTTTGTCAGTAACCAGCTAGTTTTGTCAGATGATCCCACTTGTCTCAGTTATTATCCACCCCTCATGAATAGTGTTTTGAAGTCCAGTTGCCAACTGGTAGCACAACTGGCAACTGGACTAGACCGCAACTGATCACAACTGGACTGCAGTTGCCAGTTGCCAACCAGTCCTGACCAGTCCAGTTGCAGTTGCCTGGGTTGGTGGAACCTTAGGCAACTGGTTGCAACCGGTGTACAGCCACCCCCTATGTATACTACCATATATAGTAATATTCCGTAATTTTCCCGCATTTTTCTGAATTTTTTTGAGCCAGATATGACTGAAATACAAAAATATACTCTTCAAAAATGACATGTCGGCCGAAAATAATCATATCTCGACCGCTTCTCGGTCGGTTTGCGAGATTATTTGATGGCAAATTAGTTATGAGTCTTATCTAACTATCGTACAGCCATCGCTAAGCCGAATTCCCACGGGAAAGGGACGCACGAACCGGTTTCGGTCACAACCAGTCCAAATCAATCCGGTTGCCTTGTAGGCTGAATTAGGACCGGTCCGGATCGGTCCAGTTGCCGGTTTCGAGGTTTTGGGATGCCCTTTGGACCAGTCACAGTCCGGGTGCCTAATTTGGACGAAAAAAACCGGACCGGACTGGACTTTAAAACACTACTCACGAAAGCTTTCCTGTGTTGCTGCAAGTTATTGGTGCATGCTCACTATGTGATCAGAAACCCATTTATTACACTCAAAGTTGCGATCCAAGGCATTGGACTCGAGATTCTTGCAGAAGTCCATGCTGAGTACAAGCAGAAGCATCTCGCTCTCAAAGATGGTCAATATCCACAGTATAGGCATTCAATGGCGCGTTTAGTGAGTTGATGCTTCATGTGTTCTAGGCAATCTTATCCCTACCTTACACTACAGCTTTACAATGAGAACAGGAACTTTCACAGTGAGTTAAAGGGAGCTGCTATTGCTGCAGTGCATCAGCAATACAAAGAACTCCAGATTCCTGAAGGCTTGAAGTGGAATGCCAAGCAGAGCACTGAATTCATTAAATGGGCTGCTTCACAACTCCTGCAGAACAGCAACTGGTTATGAGGACTGCTGGATAAACATGTGAGTTAGTCATTGAAAGTGCCAGTGACTTGATTTTATTGATAGTTGATAGGGCAAACTTTGAAACTTCTCGCACAATGCCATCAAACACACATGCATTGCTCTGTATTACAAGTCATCAAGTTGTATGTCGCTGAAGACTTGCAAAGAATTTTCCACTTCCGTCATGTTCCTCCCTCTGCCGTTGCATTAGTTGCTGCTGCAGTGGATTTTATTTCTTTTGTGTTTGCTTGCTCTGACTAATGCTTTCATTAGATCAAACTAGTCCTCGTTGCCTATCAAGAACATGGCCAACCAAAGGTTCCAACAATCAATGAAGATTCTTGTGGTCAGGTCCTGCACAGCATGATGAAAGGTGTGAAAGAGGTTCTTGCACACACTGAACATAGTGTTTTAAAGTCCGGTCCGGTCCGGTTTTTACCCTATTTGGAAGGCAACCGGACCGCAACCAGTTTTGGAAATTTCCTAATTAAGGCAACTGGACTGATAAAGACTGGTTGCAACCGGTCTTTTGAACGATCAGTCTATAACTGGTCCGCAACTGGTTTCCATGCTAAGCAGTGGCTGTACCGAATTTAGCCGAGACTCCTGGCGTCCAGATTAATCAAGAATTAAGTAAATCTGTCCAGAAACGGCCAAGATATAGCCAATTTCGTCTTGCATGTCATATATTCATAGATCAGTCTCTATAAAATGCAAATAAATACCTAAAATACCACAAAAATTATGGGAACTAGGTCTGGTCATGTACCACCCAGCCCAAGGCAACCGGCCACCCAAAAGACTGGTTGCAACTGCAGTCCAGTTGCAATCAGTTGCAGTCCAGTCTGGTTGCCAGTTGCACTACCAGTTGGCAACTGGACTTTGAAACACTAGCTGAACATGCAATGTATTTCAAGCACATGCTCCAAGATTGGGTGCAGCAGGAGAGGTCAGCTGTGTTTTTACAAGTGTTACTTGGTTGCTGATTATCATAGATGTTTGATAGAGTTGGCTGGTCACTTAATTACTCTGATGAAAGTGGTTTGGACTTTGGACTATGATATTATGGCAGCAATGTAGTAGCTTGCTTTTCTGTTTCATGAATACAATATGTGGTTTAAGGTTTTATAAGTCTGTTGAAGCTACATATATCTTGTGTTAGTAAGCATGAATTGTAATAGTCCTGGGCTATTAATCATCTAATTCTATACTGTTGATTATCTAGTCTTATGCTATTGATTACCTAGTTCTAATGTAGATTAAATATAAAGCTATATCATAAATGATTTATAGCTAATATAGAATGATGACAGCATTCAGTAGGTGACATACAGACTTTACACAGACTCTATACAGACCATAGCCAGGGAATATATAGACCACATGGTGCACAGGTCATGCCCAGACTATGAATAGATCATATACAGGTAATCAACAGTACTACTATATACTTGTATACATTCATCTCCAGTGAAGGACATATCTGTGGAGACTGTAGAGGCTAGAACGTCTGGGTAGTCCTAGAAGGACTGTTCAATTTATCTGAAGTTTTCTGATGTCCTTCCTTGCAATTTCACCTCCTATCTTCATTCTCCTATGTGATCATCACACCTACTACCTCTTCGTACCTCTGACTATGTACCTCTGCTCGGTTCCTCTTACTTACTCATGTCTTGGACATATCTGGTGCACCCATGAAATGCTCTGTTGAGCTATCAGGTATTGTACCATACCAGTTCCATTCCAGTCTGTAATGAATGTGAGTACTTCTGCCTAGGACCCCTCTGGCAAGCTTTAATTAGCTGGGCCACTTTTCAGTTGTCTCTGACACCACTCTGGTCAATTCTGACCACTCTGACTTGCCAAGTCACCCTGGTTACTCTTCCATATAGGCTGTCCACATTTGATGGTTTAAGGCCTGGATTATGTGACCAGTAGTGTTTTAAAGTCTGGTCTGGTCCAGTTTTTTTCATCCAAATTAGGCAACTGGATTGAGACCAGTCCAAAGGGCATCCAAAAACCTCACAACCAGCAACTGGACTGATCCAGATAGTCTCGAAACCTGATGTTCCTTTTTTGGAAGCATTTGGACTAGGGTCTGGTTTTTTCACTTCCTAGAACGTCTGGAGACTTTACCCCCGTGACAAGGGCATTGTGTCACACCTGTCAGTCTTAGCTGGTATATGTCTAAAAGTAGAGCAATTATTATTATTATTACACTGTTTAACGTGCTACGTGCTCACTGCCATGTACTATGATTCTGATGATGAGGATGATCTTTACAGCCTGTTTTCTAGTCGACATATTCCCCATGGATTTGTACACAATGTCAACATTGCAGTAGACTTCAAAGAGCTCATGTCCGATCCTGGCGAATCTGAAGAATCCAACCCACCCATCCAGCGTGCCCAAACTCACCTGCTCTGGGAGCATCTAGGCCCAGGCAGCGCTGCAAAAGTTGCATCTGTGCTTGATTACATGAATTCCCTCGGTCTCAACCTTGCTTTTCCTTGATCTGCTCAGTTGGGGAGATCCTGAATGTACCATGCACCCCAAGATCTGCTATGAGCGATCTGTGCTTAGTGTTTTAAAGTCCGGTCTGGTCCGGTTTTTTTTGTCCAAATTAGGCAACCAGACCGAGACCAGTCCAAAGGGCATCCAAAAAACTCACAACCGGCAACTGGACCGATTTGGACCGGTTGCGACCGAAACCGGTTTGCGCGCCCCTTTCCCCTGGGAATTCGGCTTAGTGATGGCTGTACGATAGTAGCTAAGACTCTAAACTAATTTTCTATCAAATAATCTTGCAAATCGACCGAGAGACAGTCGAGATATGATCATTTTTGGCCGACATGTCATTTTTGAAGAGTATATTTTTGTATTTCAGTCATATCTGGCTCAAAAAAATTCAGAAAAATGCGGGAAAATTACGGAATATTACTATATATGGTAGTATACATAGGGGGTGGCTGTACACCGGTTGCAACCAGTTGCCTAAGGTTCCACCAACCCAGGCAACTGCAACTGGACTGGTCAGGACTGGTTGGCAACTGGCAACTGCAGTCCAGTTGTGATCAGTTGTGGTCCAGTCCAGTTGCCAGTTGCGCTACCAGTTGGCAACTGGACTTTGAAACACTATCCGTGCTCATGGTTAGCAATGAGTTGCCATCCATCCTGTCTCAGTGGCACAACCCTCCTTGTTCTGCAAAGAGCACAAATGTGCATGCACGTGGTGCCAAGATGGTAATTGAGCGCTTTGCATTCACCTGCATCAGTGATGTAATCGAAGACGAGCTAAATGGAATCAAGCATGTGATGCTATATCCTGCTGAGGATCTATCTATGCAAAGCTGTGCAACTTGTTTGTTGAGGATCTAATCCTCAAGCTGAGCAGTCCTAGCTTTAGTGAAACTCCAAAATTCTGGTCGTTGCTGTTATGCTTAGCCCGGACAGATGAGCAAAGAGCATGGAACATAACAAAAGCTCCAGATCTGGTATGTGAATAATCTCATAAATCATTTTGCCACTCACAACCATCAAGGTTATTCTATCTATTATTTATCAAATCATGCTCTCTCACTCACATCACCATAATCGTTTTGCCAAAATGGTGACAGTCTTTCTTCGCTCACAGGGCACACCAGCCAAGAGCATTGACCTTCTCCATTCATTTGGCCTCACAATGAGTCATCAATGGTTTCGAGCTCTCAAGAGTATTGCACAGAATGAGATACATGTTGTTCAAGATTGGATTCACCACCTTCCCTTTGTCATTACACATGACAATATCAACATACCCTTCCGTGTTTTTTCTCAGCGCCTTGACAACCAAAGTCACTTTGACTCTGGGACAGCCTCTACTGTGTTTTTCCAACTCAATGCTCCTCCTGAACCCCCTCTCTGCAATCGTACACTTCAGGAATACCGAGCACATGGCCACCAGACCCCTCTCTCTGCTGAGAAACTTTATTCACTGGCTTATGCTGCCTCCTCCACCCAGTACAAACGAGATGTTCATCATGTTCTTGGTTATCTCATCCACAGTGAAGAATTCAACTTTTAGACATATGAACACAAGGACAGCAATATCTTCACCCCTCTTACTCCCATCAAGCAACTGCCAACAGGTGAAGCTTATATTACCCAACAATTCATGCTAGGAACAGAACACTTAGAAGAGGCCAGCTATGAGGGAAATTCCAATGTGATTCATGCAATTCTCAAACAGCTTTACTTGGACTCTGCAGAGGAAGAGATGAAGGCAGGTCTTGAAAGAGTCATTGTATGGATTGGAGATCAACTCACCTCATCTTGGTTGTGGGGTCTTTTCAATTTCCAAGCTCAAGATGGCAACTCCTTTGACTGGCTAGACTGGCTGGTTCCCAGTTTTGGATGGTTTCACTTATTGAGGGCTTTTGCAAACTCTCTCCATAAGCAATATCTTGGCACTACTGCAGGCCATGGTCTCATGCATGCTTTTACCTTGCTTGAAAGAAAGGGTCTAACAAATGTTCAAACTCGTGGGCCATTTCATCAAAATCTCCATGATGCCATCTATCATGTGACTGAGGCTCATTTCTTGGCTTGCTGGAAGGTTGTTGGCAAGGTTGAAAACTTGGATACTCTGAGAGTTAAGCCACCTGAAGAATTACTTGAGCTAGCAAAATCAATCATTGACAACCTTGCCTCTAGTGGAGCTATTGAAACCATTGACACCCTGCCAGAAGATCAATGTGATCATGCCTTCTGAAACTCCATTTTGTGGAACTGTGATGCACTCCGATACATTGATCTCTATGAAGCCACACAGAATGGTGATGTTGGAATCATGGAGGAAACTCTTCCATACCTTGCATTTCGTTTTGCAGGAGGTCGAAATTTCAATTATCTTGTTGAAGTTTTAGAACTTCTTCAAGGCCTACATTATGAGTGGCCACCAGAAGTTGGGTATGTTTCCAATTGCATTAAAGTCCACCCATATCACTCAAAGTTGTCAGTGACTTTATACAACATTGTGGTTGGCTTGTCAACATGACAGGCCAACCAGGAAATTTTCTACCACTTGATAAAAGGCAGGAGTATAATGTTAAAGCAATAAAGGTATTGTTCTCTTCCAGTTGATTGTCAAAAAAGGCTTGTGATTGTCACTATCTTACTATGGAATTAGGTGACCAACCATGTCCAGGGGCCAAATGCATCATGGGATTTATTGAAGGCATGTAGTCCTGCCATACCTACACTCCAGGCAGTTCGGAAACATCTGGAGCATCAAGTTTGAGCTTTGTGTAAAGGGGGTACTCACACAGATCCAAGCCATAGAAAAGATGTGTCACGCTTACAGGATGCATACCTTAGTTCAAATATCCATGCTGAAGAATGTGGACGCACCCTTCGCTCAAAAGCAGATAGTGTACAAGATGTAGTGACTATAGGGGTAGTTGGATTGGGTACCAAAGATACACTACAATGGTGGTGGACACAATGCAACTTCATACGAGCTACATCAGAGAAATGGTAGTACTAGTAGCATATAAAAATGTACTCCACACCCTACGATCTATCTACCTCGATTTTTCATGCTCCTGCTCTCTTGGTCATCATAGCAGGCCAATTTGTGTGGGCTCGTTTGTAACATGCAGATAGATCGTTTACAAGTTGGTGAGGGTGGTGGACAGTAGGGGGTATAGATGTCAAACGTGACAGTGCTGCCAGGAAAGGATAGCATGGACTTGGATGGACCAATGGAAGGTGATGGCTTGTGAGGTGACAAGGGCATGCAAGGTGGTGTTGATGATGACGATGTGATAGAAGTGAGATCGAAACTGTGCTTGGTATTAGTTCACATACAGCTCACTGACGTGGAAATAAGGAAACATACCATGCCATCCCAGGAATAATGCAGTTTTCCTTTGCTTGCTTCAGCTCATGCAATCGACGTGTCTTCTCAGCATGCGACACCTTTTCGACAGCTCTCTGCTCACTCTCCACATGTTGCACCTCCTGCTCAGAAGCCTTCTGTGTCACACACCTCTGGTTGACCTCCTTGTCTACTTTCCTCACAATTTCCAATACCTCTGCGCTGTATCGTTTTGCAAAGACCCACGGAGGTGACAGTCCAACCTGGAGGTCGTCAAGAGTGGCAATAGATCACTTGGAGGCAATGGTGGTGAGAATACAGTCAGGGAGGATGATGGCAGACATAAATGGTGCATGGGGAAAGTCACAACTGATGATTTGATGACGCCATGTGAGAAGTGCATTCTGGACTTCTTGCAAGTGCTGGCAAACATGTCGACCAGCTGGAACAGCATCTTGAGCCTCAGTTTTGACGGCAACTTGAATGGCTGCCTCATGCTGCTGTTCATCTGGCAGTGATTGCGAGTTTGTGGGTGGTGCACAGTTGTTGCAACACATGGTGGTGAGTGCTGAAGGTCCACGGTGAGAATTACAATGTAGTGTTGTAAGCGTTCATGTGACTCACACAAACGACCCGGTGGGTTATCAAATAGCTTATCAACAATGTCTCGTCGACAACCATCTGTCCCAACGTACTCGCATAGCATGGGGTCAAGCTTCTTGTGGTATGTTTGCTCTTCATTTTCACACTCTTCCTCACCCAACTCCAAATCATCACCAGCCTTGTCCCTCAATTGGATTTCTTGCAATGCAGACGCTTTGAGAAACAATACAGCCCATGCTTGCACAGCCACTGCTCAACCTGCTTGCCCTGCGTGCTGCATCCAAACTGTCAGTGATGATGGTGCGCCTAACTGTCCAACAAATGTGATGTCAGGTATGTCCAAACCCTAGTATATTATCATCAATGTCATAGAACCAACAGTTGTTAGCAAAGTGAATGTGCACCATTCCCCTGACTTCTGTAACCCACAAGATCCGTCGCTGGCCCGTTCAGAACAGTTCCAGCTCCTCAGCTTTGGAGTGCTCCAACCGGCGAGAATTCAGAAATCCGACATATGTTGAGAATCAAGTATATTTTATTAATATTTGACCTTAACCATAACTCGATTCTGGATTGGAATTATTCTATTCTTTATAGGTTCCAATCTCACACTATTCATATTACTCATAGAGTATGACAAGGTCAATCCTCATACATGTTTCAGTCATGTATTTAGATGAAACAATCAGAACATTCCAAGGGAACATTCTAGATTTGTTTCATATATTCGTTTCACATATTCCACATCATACGATTAGAGCTCCTTTAGCTATTGGCTAGTTACCTACTTGTTTATAGATAGGAATACATAGATACAAACATGTATCTGTAGTATATAAGGACAGGACTTTAGGTCCTTGGTCCTTATCGAAGTTACATTGAAGTTTTACTTCTTTCTTCCATCTCATCGCTCTAAGACCTTCAAGTCTTATCCACTCACCCACCCAACCACCCTTTACCTGTTCTTTACACCCAAGTAAGTACTCTATCCTTGAGTACTATCTGCCTCCCTTTTGTTCGCTGCTATAGAGAGTGGTCTACACTTTCTATAACATACAACTGTAGGTGAGGAGGTAGCAGTGCCTGTGAGTACTGCCATCCAAGTTGTGAATCGATCACTTGATTGACGAATATTAAGGCTCACTCCAAACTGCTCACCTCTACAATGCCCTCGAATAGGAAATTCATGCATGCAAAGTTGTACGCATGTCGAGTGAGTCGAACTTCTTGGTAAATATTTTTTCTATCATTGCCAAGATTGATGTGAAACGACCTAGATGGATTAATGTGCAAGAGTCGTTGCACTTCTGCAAGTACATCAGGAGCCATAGTGGCTGATGTCATGTATAATGGTACATTGGTGGGAATAAACGAGTGAAGCTTGTCCAGCTTTGCATATGCAGGACGAAACTGACCACCCCATTGCACTTTGCAGTGTGCCTCGTCAATGACAACCCTGACTCGCATGTTATCACAATACTCGTGGGAGCATAGAAGACGATTGAACTGCATGTTCGAAATGGCCATCTCCGGTGAGGTCAAAATAATCTGGTATTGCCTCTCTACAAGCTCCTATATGGTGTGTCAATCTCCTTTCTGCTGTACGCCACAATATGCATAGTAACTACTTACCTGATGCAATTGCTGAGTATAGGATACGTGATTGACTGCAACTGCAGTCATACCCATGCTATTACAATGCTGTGCCTATCTCAAAGGTGATGTTAATGTGAGAGACACCAAAAAAATGTCTTACCTGGTCTTCCTCAAGTGAGTTCAAGGGCGAGATCACAATAAGAATTTTATTGCTACTGATCATTGAGGGCATAACAAAGGGTAGAGTCTTGCCAGATCCTGTCTCTGCTATTACAGTGCAGTCAATTCCAAGATAGAAGGCCTTAGCAGCATCAAGCTGCCAGTTGTATGGTGGTTGATTACTACATTTTTCAAGGCATGTGGTAATGAGGGATTGGCGGGTTTCTTGGCTGGCATATCCAAAGGTTTTGGAGGCATGTTCACGGGCATGTTGCAGGGATGCATAGGATTGTTGCTTTTACTGTGTATGGGAGTCATTCCGAGTGCAGACAGTGGTCATCTGGCCGATGTAGACAAATGTTAAAAAATATGATATGTCATAGGGACTGTCCAATTTGAGAACATGTACAAAAAAGGAATAACATCATCCCAAAGCAGCCAAGTTCCATCCTAATACAGAAGAGAGCGTGACAAGCATGACTCGATGCAATAGTGCTTGACCGAAAGTCTCCAGACATTTTGGTGGTTGGAAAGTTCCAAAAGCTCATGAGAGCTCACCAAAAATGGATGGTGACGAGACTATGATCCAGACTGTTCCTAATTCAGCCTACAAGACAACTGGACTGATTTGAACAGGTTGCGACCAAAACTGGTTCATGTGCCCCTTCCTTGTGGAAATTCGGCTTCACAATGGCTGTATTAGATAAGACTTGAAACTAATTTTCCATCAAATAAGCTTGCAAATTGACTGAGAAATGGTCAAGATATGATTATTTTTGGCCAACATGTCATTTTTGAAGGGTATATTTTTGTATTTCAGTCATATCTGGCTCAAAAAAATTCAGAAAAATGTGGGAAAATTACAATATTACTATATATGGTAGTATACATAGGGGGTGGCTGTACACCAGTTGCAACCAGTTGCCTAAGGTTCCACTAACCCAGGCAACTGCAACTGGACTGGTCAGGACTGGTCAGCAACTACAACTGCAGTCCAGTTGCAATCAGTTGCAGGTCCAGTCCAGTTGCCAGTTGCACTACCAGTTGGCAACTGGACTTCGAAACACTACTGGTGGGACCTCCAGCTTAAAGGGGGGATGGGGATGCTGCTCACGACCTCCCAAAACACAAATAACATTTTAAAGAAAAGGAAATATTATTCTACTCCCTCATTTCATCAGAAAAAACCTCCCAGCCATAATTCACAGAAATACTTGTGTATTCCCTAGGAATATACTATAATACTATATAATATCTGATAATACACATATTCTATAGAATACCTCATAATTACTAGTATCTAATAGCCCCCACTGTTAAAAAGAATAATGTTTACAGAATATCTAATAATTTCTGATAATTGTCAGAGATATGCTGGTATTTATAGCCACATTTTCATGTAATTAGCAAGATTTATCTAGACTATAGACTGAGTATTTCTTGAATACACTTTTGTGTAACTGTCATCTTAACACTTGCAATCTTTCTTACTACACTTTGTATGTTGTCTTTAGTATCACACTTGGACTTTCATAGTACACTTTGGGTTTATATCCAAACACTTGTTTTATTGCACTATTATATGTACTAAGAACATATATAAAAGTGTAGTAAAAATGCGAACAAAAATGTACCAAAGTGTAGCAAATAGTGTACAAAAGTGTACTAACAAGTCTTACAAAGTGTACAAAAAAGTGTAGCAAAGTGTAGTAAAAAAGCGTACAAAAGTGTACTAACAAGTCTACCAAAGTGTACAAAAAAGTGTAGCAAAGTGTAGTAAAAAAGTGTACAAAAGTGTACTAACAAGTCTACCAAAGTGTACAAAAAAGTGTACAAAAAGTGCAGTTAAAAAGTGTACAAAAGTGTACTAACAAGTCCCCCAAAGTGTACCAGCAGAAAGTGTAGCAAAAAAGCATACAAAAGTGTATTGAGTAAATGAACAGAAGTTTAGTTCAAAATTCTGAAGTCAGAAACAATTAGTTATCCTAATGATGAACAAGCAATGCAATAAGAAAAGTGGTCATAAACACATTGATTTGTTGTCCATTAAAAAGTGTAGCTAAAGGCTAAGATGACTACCAAAAGTGTTAGTTGTGCCCACCCCCTTATGATAGTTTTGGCCATTTGTTTGGTCCGGTTTGCCCTGAGGCACAAGAGGCATGAGTTTGAGTGTCCACTAAATCATGTTTTTTGGGTTTTTTGACCTAGGCAATTTTTGAATGCAGTGGCAGTGTAAATAAAGTGTACAGACACTACAGAAAGTTCTAACACAACACATTTACTACACTTTTGGTACACTTTTGGTACACTTTTGTCCGCTTTTTTAATACACTTTGCTACACTTTTGTGAACACTTTGTTACACTTTCCTAGACTTGTTGGTATACTTATGTCCGCACTTTCACTACACTTTGGTACACTTTTGTTTACACTCTGGCACACTTTTGTACACTTGTTGGTACACTTATGTCCGCATTTTTACTACACTTTGGTACACTTTGGTAGACTTGCTGGTACACTTATGTCCGATTTTTTACTACACTTTGGTACACTTTGCTAGGCTTGTTGGCACATTTCATAGACTTGGTACACTTTTGTTCGCTTTTATACTACACTTTGCTACACATTTTTCTAACTCTGATACACTTTCGCAGACTTGTTGGTACACTTTTGTACACTTTTTTCCTACACTTTGGTACACTTTTTTCTACACTCTGGTACACTTTGGTACACTTTTTTACTACACTTTGCTACACTTGTTGGTACACTTATGTACGCTTTTTTACCACACTTTTTTCTACACTTTGGTACACTTTGGTAGACTTGTTTGTACACTTATGTACACTTTTTTCCTACGCTTTGGTACACTTTTTTTCTACACTTTGGTACACTTTGGTAGACTTGTTAGTACACTTATGTACGCTTTTTTACTACACTTTACTACACTTTTTTCTACACTTTGTCATACTTTGGTAGACTTGTTGGTACACTTATGTACGCTTTTTTACTACACTTTTTTCTACACTTTGGTACAATTTGGTACACTTGTTTGTACACTTATGTATGCTTTTTTACTACACTTTGGTAGACTTTGGTAGACTTGTTGGTACATTTATGTATGCTTTTTTACTACACTTTACTACACTTTTTTCTACATTTTGTCATACTTTGGTACACTTGTTGGTACACTTATGTACACTTTTTTACCACACTTTGCTAGACTTTTTTCTACACTTTGTCACACTTTGCTACATTTGTTGGTACACTTATGTACACTTTTTTACTACACTTTTTTCTACACTTTGGTAGACTTTGAGTAGACTTGTTGGTACACTTATGTACACTTTTTTACTACACTTTGGTACACTTGTTAGTACACTTTTGTCCCTGTTTTACTACACTTTTGTCTGCTCTTTTGCTATACTTTCTACACTTTGGTTAAATTATTGCTACACTACACTTCTTAATTATAAACAGTATAATATAGTAATAATATCCATAATTATTGAAACCTTTATAAAAATCTATAGTAATAGTAAATAATCATCAGAAATACTCAAAAATACTTGGTAATCCAAAGAATATCTGATATTATACATAATATAGAGTATTATTATAGATTATGCAGAGGAGGTTTTCCCTGATGTTGTTTCTCCGCCTCTGCCTCATCCCTCTCCTCATCCTCTTCTTCCACCTCCACCTGAACCCCTGTTTCCTTTCTCACCTTCCTCTCCCCATCCCTTGATGAACCTTGGACGAACTCCTCTTGCCCCTTGAGCAACTCCACCCTGCGCTCCTGCACATTTGCCACCCTCTGCAGTTGCATCACTGCCACTTGAGTGATGACCTCCCACCTGTCCATCTGGCCCACCAACTCACCCAACACCTCTGCCAGCTTCCCAATTCTGTCTCAGTTTGCTGCTGCAGCCTCCATCAAGGGCCTTGGAACCAACTCCTCCTCCTCCTCCTTGTTATGCACAGCACTGTTGGACTCAACACACAGCCTTAGTGAGGAACTCACAAAGAGTCACATTGAGCTAAGGTAAAGTCAAGAAGCAGCAAGATCTCTCTATCTCACACATGGAGACTTGAGGGACTAGTAACAATGCTGGTATTGCATAGAACTAGCTTACTGTATATACACTAGGTACAAGGGTTTTTATAGTACACTCAGATAGCATGGACCAAGACTGGTTAAGGAAACATGCATGGAAACTGGAAAAGGGAAGTGGAGCTAACATGAGTCTGAACTAACCAGAAAGAGAAGGACTCATGTTAGTAGAAATACAATTGGAAATAACTGTGAAAAGTATCTTCTGTCTTTCCAGGATTCTGGAATTCCGGAAGTGCAGGAAAGTATTCCAGAATTGGCGGAAGCACTTCTGGAAGTGCAGGAAGAATCCGGAAGCATGGGAATCAGAACATCGGAACTCTGGAATGAACTAAACATTAACATGGGTAGCTGTCGCATGTGAGAAGGATAGTAGTGGGTCAAGAGGAATGAAAGAAAAATAGGACTCTTCTGCAACACAGCCCCTGGTCTTGACTTGGACTGTAACATTACCCCCTTCGTATGGTGGAGCCACTGGCTGCACTAACATCCTAAACTGAATCACCTCTGGTGTTCTGCTCAATCACATCAGCAACATCCCAGTCCTCTCCTGATTCAGGATCTGAACTGTGGTTCAGGCAGTCCCGTTCCACATGACCGACACTGGAGCAAAGCCTGCAAGTATGGAGACACAGACAGTTTGCAAGGGGATGTCTGGATTGCTGATAATTGAGGCAACAATAATTGGGGCAGTGATGGATAGAGTGACAAAGCGATGCACAGCTATAACAGGGGAAGGTGGGGGATGTGAAAGCTGAAGGAGAATTTCCATGCTGGTCTCGCTTGGTTGAAGAGTGACTCCTGACAGGACAGTTGTTATCCATTCCATGAGCTGGGTAGAGGAGCGAGAGCGGTTCGGGGGATAGGGTTCTGATTGGATTGGTTGTTGGGTTGGTCTTCCCCTACAACTGTGGCAACCTCAGGAGGAGAGCGGAGAAGATGATGTTGAATTCGAGTTGTGAGAGGAGGCGGATGGAGGTTGCAACCAGGATGAATTGGAGGAGGGGATGTTGATAGTGACTCTTCGACTAGAGGGATCCAGAACAGGAACAGCTTGTTCCAGTTTGGAAGGAGTCAGAACTGGGATGGTGTGTCCAGATTGTGACTCTGTTCAGACACGCCTGGATGGAAAGGAGGTGAAGGCATTGGGATGATGACGTTCTGCTTCAGCAGCATAAACTTCTTGAGCAGAGGGAGGAAGAGACATCCACCAGGGTTGAAGGGGATCCCATAAGTGAGAAGGATGGATGGTTGGAATCAAGTCCACAAAGCGAGACAAAGAAAGGGTATCTAGGATAAGGGGGTGTAAGTCAGATAAAGAAGCCATCATGGCACTGGAAGGAAGAGAAGGAGTAACTGAGAAGGCATCAAAGAGGTAAAGTCAAAGTCAAGCAAAGCAATGATAAAGCTGAATTGAATTGTCCATATCTGCATCCTGAGTCACATCCTCTGTCTCCTTGGCCTTGTCCTCGAGAAAGCGAAGTAAAGAAGAGTCTTCTAGAATATGTGTAAAAAGAATATTTCAGACAGGGAGATCAAGAAGAGCAGGAATGATAGGAGTGTGAGGGAACTGTTCTCCCATTTGCACGGTTCAGGTGCTAGGAACAGATGGACCAAGTATGCTAAGACCAGTAGAAGTGTGAGTTTGGTCAGCAGGGAGTTGTTGTGAAGACACATGGTTGGACGATAATGGAGTGGGAGTGGAGGTGGAAGACATAGATTCAGTACGAGTGATGCCAAGGACAGTAGTCTAGATGACAGAAGAAAGAGTGAATAAGTTGATGAGAGTAAGGGACTTTATAACAGAACCAGAACTGAAAATGATAAAAAGGTTTGTTTGGAATGAAGTTGAAGTCGGAGCAGTGAAGTGGAGAGAGGGTCATGACATGAGGGTGGTTCAGTTTATATGCAGCCAAAAGGTCAGCTGCATGCATCAGATTGTTTTCTGGTTCCCAAGTATTTTCACTTGAGGGCCAGCCTTGCCAAGCCACTAGGAACTGTCTCTGGTGAGGGGTGCCACAATGGGAAAGAATCTGATCAACTTCATATTCATCCTCTCCATCAATTTCATTTGGAGGAGGTGAGATGAAATTTGGACCATGTTCGGTGGTCTCCCGATAGGTAGATAAGAGAGAAGCAACACATTGTGAATGTTCCACGTTGGTGAGAGATGGAGTTTGTAGGATACAGGGGATAAAACTTGAATAATTTCAAAAGGAACTTCATGGTGGGGGGCCAATTTTCTGGAGGGGTACCGAAGATGAAGATGGGTATTGGAAAGCCAGACCTTGTCTCCCACTTTTCAGGGTTTGAATTTGGAGGAGATCCGATCTTTCATGAGTTGTTGAGAATGGTGATGAGCTTTCAGAGCTTCTTTCCATGCCTTGGATAGGTTGGCCAACTGAGTTTCCAAGGCAGGTAGGAAGGTCTTGCCAAGAGCAGGATAGGAACAAGGTTCGTAGCCAAGAATGAGGGAAAACAGGGATTGGCCAGTGGAAGAGTGAATTTGAGAATTATGAGAGAATTCAGCCATCGGAAGGACGTTCACCCATTTATTGTTCCATCCATGACAAAATATGTGGAGGTAAGATTCCAGTTCCTGATTGACACATTCAGTTTCACCATCCATTTGAGGGTGGTATGGTGAGGATAGGGCATGGTCATATTCCAATAATCATGCTAATTCCCGAGTGAAGGCCAAGGCAAACTGTGGACCATGATCTGAAATACATTGATCATGAAGTCCGTATCGGGGGAAGACATGGGTGAAAAAGAGATTGGCTGTGCCAGCAGCAGAAATGTTTTTGGTACAAGGGATAAAAATCACCCCCTTCATAAGGCCATGGTTGACCACGACCAAAACAGAATCAAAACTGAAAGAGACCAGAAGGTCAGTAATGAAATCCATGGAAATCTGCTGGAAGGTGTGAGTGGTGGAAGAGGACAGAGGAGAAAGAGGGGGAGCAGTGGGATGCATAAGGACTTTGTTAGCTTGGCAAGTGGCACAACCAGAAACGAAACAGCAAATAAAGGCAGCAAGACCAGGCCACCAAAAATTATGAGAGACAAGATTAATGGAACGTATGATCCCAGCATGTCCACCAACCAGAGACTCATGGATGTGGTGGACCAGGGGTGCATGACAGGAAGGGGGAACATAAAGCCAATGACAGAAATACAGGCGATGATCATCAAAGAACCAATTGGAAGGAAGGGCACAAGGAAGAAGGGAAGATCCCTGGAAAAGGACTGCCTGGGCAGCAGAGACAAAGGGGTCAGAAGAAGAACGAGTAGCAATCGCAGCAGACAAAGGAAGATCAACAATGTGAACAAAAAGAGAAGGAGGAAGCAGGGTAATGTCTGAGTTATCAGAAGAAGTGTCCACCTCATCCCAGTGAGACAAGGCATCAGCAGGGCCCATCTGAGAACGTGTTTGAACCTGAGGTCAAAATCCTGTAAAAAGAGCTGCCAATGAGCATGACAATGGGAGAGTTTGTGAGGGGCCCAGAAGTAGGTGAGGTTCTGGTGATCAGTAAGGATGGTCACCAGAATACCGGTACCCTGCAAGTAATGATGTCATTCCTCAAGGGCATGGATGACAGCTAGAAGTTCCCAATCATAGATGTCATAATTCCTTTCAGCTGGGGAAAACATTTTGGAAAGATATGTGCAGGGATGAAGATCACCATTGTCATCCGGTTGCATAAGGACACCACTGGAAGCAGTGAGAGAGGCATCTGTCATACAGTAACAGTAAAGGGGTGGGAGGCATTGGGCATATGTAGGACAGGTTTCTGAAGGAAGGCTGCCTGGAGGGAAAGGAAGCTCCAGTTGGCAGCAGCAGACCAATCCCAGGTAGTGGCCTTCCGGGTGAGATCCAGGAGAGGCCAAGCAAGCAAGGAGAAGTTGGGGATGAATTTGTGGTAAAAATTGCAAAATCCAATAAAGGACCGGACAGCTTTGTCAGAATGAGGTGGTTTCCATTGTTCTATAGCAGTTAATTTGGTTGTGTCCATGAGAAGGGATCCTCCGGTTACAACCATGCCAAGGAATTCAACCTGTTTCACAGCAAATGTACACTTGGTGAGTTTGAGGAAGAGTTCATGTTCCTGGAAGCGTTGTAAGACTTTGCGAACTAAGACCCAATGTTGCTCGTAATCATCCCTATTATGTATGCAGAAGTCGTCCATGTAAATGATGAGCCATCCTCTGGCAAGATAGTCACCAAAGATGTGGCACATCAATCCCTGGAAGTTGGGAGGAGCATTGGAGAATCCAAAGAACATGACATTTGGCTCATAAAGTCCTTCCAGAGTAATGAATGCTGCTTTCCATTGGTCTTCTGGATGAATGAGAACATTATTGTATCCCCAGTGAATATTGAGTTTGGTGAAGATGTTAGAGTGTCGGAGAGTGTCAACTAAGTCCGGAATGTGAGGTAAGGGATAAGCATTCTTTACAGTGTGCTCATTCAGGTAATGATAGTCTTGGCATGGTTGGAGGTTGCTGTCATTTTTGGCCACAAAGAAGAATGGAGACTTGGGGAGATTTTGATGGTGAAATACGTCCATTGGCTAGTAGATTTTCAGAAATGAAGGTGGAGCATGCTTCACGTTCCTGAGGGTTTAAGGAGTAGATTTTGGCAACTTTTGGAATGAATGAGTCTTTGAGGTTGATAGAGAAATCAAATTCTCCACATGAAGGAGATAGTTGATTGGGTGGTGGTTCCCCAAAGACATCAGCAAAATCTGCAATCGGAGAGGGTAGAGTTGTAGGAGCAATTTCTTTATCCATAGCTAGTTGGGTGGATATTGTGGTTTTGCATATTGACTTATCCTCATATTGTAAGTCATATAGTCTCCTCAATTCTAGGCTTGGATCGACCCCTAGATACCGTAAAAGGTACCTCTGAGAGGTAGATTCCAGAGTTTCTCTGGAAGGTGGATGTTGAGATGATAAAGAAATGTGACCAGTAGCCCAATCAATGAGTGGATTATGTTGTCGCAACCATGGTAAACCAAGGATAACCTCCTCCTTTCCACAATTGAGGATAAGGAAGTCAATGGGAGTAGTAGAGTGGTCGATGGAAATGTTCAAAGTTGTCTTATAACGAATGACACCATTTTTGTTAGGGGTGCCATCAGCATTGGTGGCAGTAACAGGTTGAGTTAACTTGGTAAGGGGGAGGTGATGGCAAGAAGCAAGAGACTGATGGATAAAGTTCCAGTTGCTCCAGAGTCTACCAGAGCTTTGCATGAGATGCAGGGTTTGGTTCGTCCCACAGCAGTCAAGTGAATGGGGAGTTGAATTGATCTGGCAGTGGGAGAAGTACAGAGTACATGAACAAGTTTGTTGGAAGAGCTAGGCATCTCTCTGGGGTGGGTAAGGACCTTGTTGGCCTAGCAGGTGGTGCAGCCAAGGACAAAGTGATGGACAAAAGAGGAAAGACCAGGCCACCAGTAGTCGCAGGTGACAAGATTAATGTTGTGAATGACACCAGTGCGGCCACCAATGGGGGAGGAGTGCAAGGAGGAGAGGAGAGTAGTGCGACAGCTGGGAGGAACATAAAGGCGACCTTGTAATAGAGGAGGTCAGCAGAGACAGTCCAGTTGGAGAGGGAGGCACAAGGCAGGAGAGAAACTCCTTGACAAAGGGAGGCAAAAACAGCGAGGGCAAAGGGGTTGGTGGAGGTGTGTTACGATTGTTCCCTTGGGCTGTACTTATTTCTTCTGATCTTCTCTCGGCTATGCCACAGCCTCATTGTTGTTTCATCACCTCATGTATCATCTTCTGATCTTCTCTTGGCTATGCCACAGCCCTGTTTCTTTGATGTTTCACCTTGACATGCTTCTCTTAGCTGTACCACAGCCTCAATACCACTATCCTGTTTTCATATCCTGTTACATATATAAATCCTAGCAGTAACAACCTTGTACCCTAGCTTAGACCTCCCAGGCTTTCACCTGGAATCCCATCTCTGCTCATCCTTGAACTCCTCCATGTTATGATCATACAATAGGTGTATGACCAGTCATGCTGAACTCTCCAATAGCAATTCAACACCAGCATTCACCACTGTTCCCCACCCATGCAATGCTAGAGAGGCTTACCTTCTACTTGAGATGACTCAAGCAGACCAAAAACTCCTCCATGCCCACAAACTGCTTGCTCACCAAGTTATACATCATAATACCCTTGCATTACAATACAATTGAATTATGTTGGAAAGAGCTCAAGATGATCTTTGTGCTATAGACCAATTAGTTGATCACATCTGTTTTATTATACAAAAAAGCAGTTACACTGCCACATTCAAGTGTGGCATGCAGGAGGACTATGTGAGGCAGGTGGACATCTCAGCTCAGTGTTCAGGTGAGTGTTCCATTCACTACATCACTACCATGAGTGTTGAGTACTACCAGTGACTACAAAACAAATAGCACTACCACACTTTCCAGTTGACATTGACCTCAATTAGCTACACTTGGATTGGAGGTGTTTGACTCTGCTGAGTGTAGTACCATTTTTACAAAGTCATCTAATACCATACATGACTCTGATAGTAACACAAAAATGTATATATGGCTGCCAGGAATGCATTACCAACTTCATATTTGACAATGTGGTTGACAACATGTTTGCTGTACAATGACAGTCTGGCCCAGACTGTGACATGTAATAATTATCTACATTGTTGTTACCCATACTATGTTGCTACTCAGTTATCCAATTTGAAAATGTGAACAGCATGGACCAGTCTGTGACAGTCTGTCACATAATGTCAGACACTGTGAGTATTGGTGCCTTGGTTAATCAAAAAGGTCAGATTGCTGATGGAATTGCAGAGCAAGAACAAGGGAGGGGAGCTCAAACTATACAGTATCATTGATTTGCCCAGTTGATGATATTCAAGAGTCCACACTGCTACCAGGAGGAGTGCCAAGAAACTAGAAATAACCTACATGTTATGTTCTTTGTATTCTACTATCTCAGCCTAGCCACATTGTGTTGTTGAGAGCATGGCTTTCAAACCATCACTGACTCAACTGAAGAAAAATTGCAATAGACTGATATCTGTCTAATGCCATGATTGGGAGCATGTTCACAAGATAGAGGGAAAGATTTGCAATCTTCATATATCTATTCATATTTGATCAATCATCCTGTACAAAAAATTGCACAAACCAATGCACTCAAAGAAAGCAGACATGAATTCCAGAACCTTGGAAGACAAGAGGGAATTGGGGGTGCTAGCAACTAACTTGCACCAAACAGAAGGAGAACCATCTGAGCACATTTGAAATGGATCTGGATATTGACATATCTTCTTCCCAGATCTCTTCCTTCAAACCCTTCCAAACAACTATGTCCTTTGTGGCTGCATGACCTCTGAATGCATATGAGCTCTTGGTCAGGTTAAGGAACCACACAGAATGAAGATGGCAAGCATTCCATGGAAGAGCTGCACTGAATGAAGTTGACAGTGAATATAAAGAAAGGATTTAGTTTATACTGCACTGTTTTATTTTCCTTGGAGGTGAAGCAGGAAAATGAGTCAGTGCTAACAAGTCTGAGGCTTCCAGGGGGAATGAGTGACAAATCAACCAGACAACATGCTTGGGAAACTCACTGAATGATCTATCTAGAAGAGCTTCATCAGTTCACCAGCCCTGTAGAGAACCCAAGGGAGGGGAGAGGAGGTAGTGACTCCAAGGATCATCTGACAATGCAGAAACCATTGGGGAATCATCTATCATGGTAATCAAAGTGCTGACAGGAAGGTGCATTGCCAATTATGGTGAGTCCTGCAGCAGTTTAGTGCACAGACTTTCAAGGCAGTGGAGGATACTGACATAGTCAACATTAACCACTAGCCTTCCCTGAGCAGAGATATCATTTTGAAAAAGAATTCACTTGGGCAGATGGCCTGCCCATGACCCCAAACTGTAGAGAGCAAAAAACATGCAAGCACAAAGTTATGGAAGTGGCACCCACCAGATGTGATTCATAATTGGTCACAAGGAGGTGGCTTTTTGAGCTGGCCAGTGGACAGAGTTACAAATGCAGATGGAAAGAGGATCATAACAGTAACACAACATGAAAGCCACTAGTGGGATGCAATGACTGCCTGCAATATTGAATCCTCAGTATCACAGACAATAGCAAATTACTCACACATCAGCAAACCAGCCTTTACTGCCCAGTCTGGACAGAGCATTTGCTGATGCAGTACTGTGGTGATGGCATGCCCAGCTTCATGAATGATTTGGCTGATGGACAAGGTCAGAAGAATCAAGGGCAAATGACTAAGAGGATTGGTTAAACCTGATATCTAATGAAGCTGAGCTATGGTGGTGCTGGATGTCAAACTCTCAGAGAAGGACTCACAACTGGGGTAATCCTTGGTGTATTGGAAGCTGGAGCTGTCATGACCTATCCCCTGCTTTGTTACTGTGCTGAGGCTATGATGATCATCCTGGCCCATTTGTAGAATCTCCAAAGACTTGAAGGAGATGGTGGTGAGGAAAAAAGCAAGTAGAATGCAAGTACTAAGTAGCATCCTGATGACACCAACAAAGCTACCTAGGTCATACAATCTCAGAAGGATCTGTCTCAATATTCAAGACCTGTTTGAAGAAAGTCAGATATAGTTGGTCATGGAATACATTGAAGCCCTCTGTCTTGAGCCATAGGTTCAGAGCCTTCATGGAGACATCAAAGATAGGTCTGCAGTGTTGTAAGACAGGCAGTAAGACTTTTGATTGTCTAGATAAATATTTCACAGTGTATATGGTGAGCCAAAAGGTGGTTAGGCAGAGATCAGCCACTGCCAAAGACATCACTGCCAAGCGGTTGTCCAATTGATACCCTACAGTTGTCCAAGTTTGGAGTTAGTTACATCTCTTTCTCTGACTTCATCTCAACTATAAAGATTTTCTCTATTGCCACTGTTCTTGCACCCACAGGAACTCCAGGAACTGTCTTGAGTACAGCTTCAGATGTCTTGAGCTTTTCATTCTACCAGAGAGGGTCTATTAATGAGTTCCTGAATTTCTTCACCAGGACTGTGGTTGACAGAACAGCTACACAGCCCATGTGTACAACTGCAGTGGGTCAGAACAACTTGCAGGTGAGCCAGCTAAACTATGCTCACCTATGGGGGCCAATTCACACCTCCTGATCATGTGCAATACTATATCACCACAGCTATCACAATAGCCAATCAAGAATATCCTATTCATCTGGCATTCTTGCTCTTGAGCAAGGTTTTGGATGACTTCATTGCCAAAGTGCCTCAATCTGCCTTCTCTAATCCTTTAGCTATTTCATTTCCTAACATCTAGACTTACCTCACAAAGTACCAAGATCTCTGACAGGCAGATACCCTCATGAGAGTGCACATTAGCAAAACACTGATTTTCACACAGTGCCACAGTCATATGGCAGTGTCATACAGGCTTCACACATCAGCAAATCCAGGTGAGACTGGACAGTACTGGATAGTCTTTATAGTTCTCATAGTACTCATAGTGAGGGCCCAACTTGACAGTGCTATGATAGTTGTCATAGTGCTTATAGTGTCATAGTGTCATAGTGCCCATAGTGTGTCATAGTGCTCATAGTCACATACTGTGGTAGCACTTCTCCCTTAATAGCAGACAGCCTGCAGTGCAAAACACCCTTTTTAATGGGCCAGCCTGTGGTGGGCCTGTGTGAAATTAATCTCTTTAGAAAGGGAAGGGCCTGTGTAGTATTGATCTCCTTAGAAAGGAAAGGGCCTGTATAGTATTGATCTCCACAGAAAGGAAAGGGCCATAGTATGTAGCATTGACCTCCATAGAAAGGGAAGGGCCTATGTAGTCCTAAAATGGTAATTATAGTCAATTTTCTGTAATCTAATATAATAATTA
>JBBPTK010000026.1:0-57875 GCA_038094135.1 Spongiforma cf. squarepantsii | reverse complement strand
TTAGGTTAGCTATCCACATCAATAACCTAGACTATCTATAAACGCCCGAACGAGGCTTTAGCGTACCCACCTCCTAATTTGAATAATATGCTTGTAGAGAAACAAGCCCATGAAAACGCTCTGGTTGGTTACGGTGACAATTCTGAAAACCACGTCAAAATGGGCTCAGTTCTTGTGGACGTAACTTACGCATGGGCGAGCGCCAACTTGCCCTGTGGGTGAGGAAGCATACAAGTCTCGAAATACTCCACTCTGCCAGGAATCGAGGCCATGTGTACTCCTGCATAAGATACCTCCAAGAAGATCAGTCCACCCAGGAAGGCGGTCACTGTGCGACTTCGACTGAACAGGGCCATGACTGATCCAAAAAGAAAGTAAGAAATAGGTTCTGCTCTGATCTTTCGAGCCTTACTTCGAGCAACCAAAATAATATCAATCATGGACATCGACAACTGCACGAGGAACACTGCATATTGAATCCATACTTCACACAACACAGGAGTGATGTGGCCAGACGACAATTTCGGCGAGATGGTCAAGTGAAATCTATGATGACTTCAGCTGCTGATTTGGAAAGGTAGCTAGCATCCGTTCGGCTCACACTTGCGCAGTCAGCAAGAAATAACGAAAGTAGAAGTAGAACCATTTGGAGAGGCTAGATTGCATCCTGCCAAGAATAAGTTCCAGCTCGCATCGCTATAGCTCACATGATCTTACTTCCATATGTATTCCACCTCGTGCTCCATATTCACGACCGTGTCCCAGACCAAAAGACTAAGTGCAGCCGCTTTGCACGCCTGTCAGTATGGGATGCTTGAGAAGCATAAGAGGAACGAGGCACACTCATATGATATCGAACATCACGGACGGCCTCGAGATATTCCAGAGAGAAGGATGGAGCATGAGTGGCTGGTGTCATTTTAGAAACCGGATGAGTTCCAGCAAGCAACAGTCCCTGGGGCTTAAAAGGGCCTTGACAGTGCAAACCTTTTATCCACACGACTTAGAGAGAGGTGTGAGAACAGACTAGGACATTGTCCATTCAGTTGCCTTAGATTATCAATATAAAGTTTGTCAAGCGACGTGTCCTGACATCACGGTACGCATACTCGGCCCGTGGCATGGTGTTCGTCATCATTACGATTTGTAGGACGGTTGTAAGAGGCGCCGTGGTTTCCTTGGCTTTGACACGGAGTGCTGGCCCTGGGCGGCTTTGCACATCGCTTCTCTTCCAGTCACAGCGCTTGGGTGAAGTACTTCAAGGTTTTCGGCGTGGCGTCAGGAACACCTCGATCTGAAAGTGATAGGTCATGAAAAATGAAATTAGTGGATGGTTTTTAGAACTTCAAGTCGCCAAAAATGCTGAGCCTACTTACACATAATTACGTCGTACAATAGAGGCCTCTGAGTGATTACGTCAGCAGGAACACCTTGTAACTGTAAGTATTCAGATCCCATCACCAATATGCAGCTTCAGAGTCTCAAAGCCAAAATCGATGACGATGGTGCTGTTGGAGCAACTCTGGCACAAATAGGATGCATTAATCTGGAACATTAGCGGTCACATCGTGGTAATTTATGAAGACCCTGAGCGACCCAGGACCCTGTCCCCATGACGGCCCACCGTGTGTAACGATCGGACTCGATTCAAGATTACCAGCTAAATAAACCCGCACTACGCAACTGCAGTCAGCAAGGGTAGTTAAGTGGAATCCAGAGGTGACTGGTGAAGTTTAACCAGTCACGAACGCTCGCCGACAAGACTTGACCGAGCGCAGTAGTGTGGTGACGGAAAAAGTCATCGGTTGAAGTTCGTACTTGAAAGATGTTTCTTTCTTTGCATCCCAGGTCACAGTACAGAGTGCTGCACTAATGTGCGAAGAGTTGACTCGTTAACCGGGCGTTGTTAACCGAGGGGTCGGAGTACCATTGAATCCTCGAGTACCGTTCCATGTTTAGAACAAGACGCCCGCCCTAGGTGGAGTTGTGAGGTCTTTCAATGTATACAATCAAAGCTAAGCAGTGTGAATTACTTACAGCGACAGATAAGAACGATGTCGACCAGCTTTAACGAATTCATCAACGTACTGCCCTCGGACATTAGGTGTACACATGACTTACTAGAGAAGAACAACCATTCGCAACTCATCTAGCACAGTGTAGGCCAGACTGATAACACATAGCACTAAAGTACTTATGCCATTCATACCCAGGCTCGGCTAGGTGATGATGGTGACGCACGAAAAACGGCAATATAGCTCCCCGTCGCTTCCTTCATGAGAAATGACACGAGAGGCGTTACTCCCCACCTTCCAGTAACTTGCAAAACGTGCTTGTAAAGAAACAAGCCCATGATAATGCTGTGATCGATCATGGTGATAACTCTGAACAATATACCAGTGAATATGGTTGAATTTTTATGGAGGTAGAAAGCTTACGCGTGAGCGATTGCCAACCCGCCCTGTGGACGAGGAAGCATACAGGTCTCGAAGTACTCCATCTTTGGAAGTGTGGCCATGTGTAATCCGGCATAAGACGCCTCCAAGAAGACCAAGCAACAGAGGAATACGGTCATTCTACGGCCTCGATTGAACAAGGCCATGACTGATGCAAGTTAGCAGTGAGTTTTGTGCGATCCCTTGAGCCTACCTCGAATGATCAAGATGACATCAATCAAGAGCATCGAAAATTGCATGAGGAAAGCTGCATATTGATACCATAGCACACAAAGCGCATCAGAGGTGCGACCTGAAGATAATCTAGGCGAGATGGCCAGGTGGAATCTACGATATGATATCAGTTTCGTCCTTGAAAGAGTGACAGGTATCCATTCGACCCACATTTGGGTGACCAATAAGAAATAACGAAAATAGAAATAGAGCCATTTGGAGAGGTTAGCTCGCATCCTGCCAAGATTGAGTATTCAACCAGCAGCTAAGACTTGCACGATCTTACTTCCAAACATATTCTACCTCATGCTCGAAATTCACAACCATGTCCCAGATCAAGAAACTGAGCGCGGCCGCTTCCGATGCTTGTTAGTGTGATGTTTGTGAAGCGTAGGAGGAACGAAGGCACACTCATATGATATCGAACATCTTGGACGGCTTCGAGATATGCCAAGGAGAAAGGGAGAGTGTGGGGGACTTGTGTCATTCCAAGATCAGAGTTCCAGCAAGGACAGTGGCACCGGGGTTCCTGTGAGGTGCAGCTTAAAATTTTGGCCCTTGAACGGGGCAGTTTTCTTTATTTATTTAACCACCCGCCGGGTAGACCAGAAGGGAAAAGCGCATGCTGTGAGAAGCGAAAGTTCTAGGGTTCCGCAGAGGGACTTCGATTTGTCGATAATAAAACGACATTCTGACATCACAACCGTGTGTCAGCTCGACAAGGGCGCGGCGACCTTTCTTGAGAAGCGGAGAAGCGGCGTACTTACCAATCTTCCAACCTGGACATTTCGCCCACGAAATGCCGCCCCTGGTCGTCCAGACCTTTGTGCGACATGGTTTCTTCTCTTGTGCTCTGAATCTGAGTCTTTCAAAAAAGTTCCATCGCAAATGCAACGCGCCAAGAACCTACCTGGACCGTTAGCGGGTTTCTTGTTCTACTATTCCATGGCAACATCCAGCTGAGGTTACCTTGCTAGGCGTTACGATATGCTTATGGATGAGCGCTGAGCGCCTGCCATGAGGAGGTATGTTACTTATTCTCAGTTCTCACTGGCAGTTACTCCGTTTCGCTGTGTGCGATTGTTTTTTTTTTTTTTTGCATGGTGACGGTCACTACGAAGTACAGTATGTCATCACACTGACCAGGCCTGCCATTTGGGAGAAGACCCAGCCTTACCCGATTCTGCTTCTCGATCATGGTCCTAGCTCACGGTGACTGCATGGGAACGGGAATATAACCAGTCAAATGGTTCGTTGATCCAAGTCCCCGTCGATAAGAATTACCTGATTGCCTCGTACAACCCTGACTCCCTTTATGACATGGTTACATTTAGCATATCGTGGCTCCTCCAACTTCGGAGAGCATAATTCTATCAGACACGTTGATATCTCCTCGATATCACCAATTCTGCCCCACGTCCGCAAACGCGATCATCATCCTAGTACCATGGTTGGACAATGACAGGCCAAGCCCTGTATCACCTCTATCTTCATCTTGCGCGTACAATTCCCATGTGCCCAGGATGAACGGAGGGGGTACATAGAATGAACGTGGGCGAATATCTCAATATAATGAACAGTTACGTCCCCAAGGCAGTTAGCATGTTAATTCGATATCGGGATGCTGAGATAGACAATTACTATCCAATAACCTGGCAATCGCTCAATGAGACGACGCATGCAAGAATGAGCAAGTTCACGTACCAGTTAAGCTGCCACCTCGTCGCACATGGTACATTTGAAGTGACTAACGGAGGACAGTTCTGTGCAAACTGACGGGCCTGTGGCGCCTTCCTTAGAGCAGAATGAAAATTTCATTAGCGCAAAAATAGGTGCAGTGAGCTAGTTGAATATACTACACTTCATCCAAAAGGGTCTATACTTCGGCTCGTTATTCATGGCAGAAACGAGAATATGTAATATGATCAATCAAAATGAATCCTCCTTCGTCCACAACAAATACAACTTTCCTAGATTCTCGAATGGTATACTTGTATGAATCCGTGAAAATAGCCTTGCACCAGGCAACGACTCGATATCCAAACGAACCTAATCAGACGTAAGGTCGATCACGTCCTCTCTGTTCTGGCTTCCCCTGGCACGTGCGACGAGTAAAGGTGCGCTGCGCACCGGCCGAGATGCAACATCATCTCGCGCGTTCAGCCCACCAAAGACATCAGTAGGCGTCGTTCTCGTAGGTGCCAGAGGTTCGGCCGACGACTCGCGCATAGTCGGTTTCGAGCCCGTGGCTACTGCAGGCTTGAACTTGGACCTAGGGGCGAGATGATGGGGTACGACCTCCGCGGTAGGAATAGGATCGGCAGGGAGAAAAGGAGACGACTGAGCTGGAGAAGGCGGGGTGGACAATATCATACCCTTATCTGCCCATCCATCTACGTCGTCTTCGTCGGTATACTCGCTCCAATCTTTGTTCGAATCCACCTCTCCATTTTGGCCGTTGTCTAGCTCGTCCTCTGATCCACTGGAGATATAGATCGCGGAAGTATCGCTGGTCCGAGGTTTCCTACTCTCATGTGTCCTGTATGTAGATCCAGAGTCCTCTGGCTGTGAGTGATGGCCAGCTGAAGTTCCGCGTCTTTCTGTATCACGAGAGCGAGAGTGAAACGGTCTCAGTGGAGTTGGAGACGCTGCACGCCCACAAGTCTGAGAAATATGGCGCGGTGATGAATGCACCGCTGACTTTCTCGGCGACTTGTATATTTCGTCATCCTCGCAATCTGATAGGAGTCTGTCCCGGTCCAACGAGACACGACGACGCTGTTTCGTATTCTGATGCACTTCTGCGTCGGTTGGAGAGCCGACGAGACTGGTAGATGATTCTTTCGAGTGCTTTGGTTTCGCAAACGTAGCTGCCACTGGAATGTGAACAAGCGGGATTTTGACAGAAGAAGGACTGGGTGTCGGAGTCGGAGAGCGTGGCGGGGAGGGACCACAAGGTGTGGTAAATACATCCACAATTTCGACCATGTCATCATGCTCGTCATAACGCCTACTCCTAACTGGTTCAAGTCTAGAAGCACGTGGAGATACCGGTGGCTCGACCACAAGTTGCATGGGAAATGGCCGAGGTGCAGTCCGCGCAATCGCACCTTTGGTCTTCTTTGTCTTCGGCTTCGTAGAACCAGGACAGAACGTCGGTAACTCGTCGCCTTCACTTCCTTTATCCGTTTCTTCACTCTCCAAGCCTGATAGGGGAGGTAAAATATGGGAAAGTTTCGATGGCGACTGTGACATCGGCATAGGATTGAAGGTCGCAGTTGTCGTGCCAGACAGCGCTTGTCGAATGTCGCTCACCTCGATTTCTGAATCCGAATCTGAGACATCGACGAACAAAGGCTTCTTCCTCGCTTGTGGAACGGGTTGAGTTGAACGACGAGATGAACTGGATATGAGAAGTTTGGTTCCCGGTGGGGAATCCGGGGGTGATTCATCATCTTCATATAGTGGAACGGATACTTTGGACTTGCAAGTCAAATTCTGAGAGGCACTGGATTTGGACTTTGCTCGAAGAAGCTCAAGTGGACGCGACGATTTCGGTAACGGAGGCGGGAGAACCTCCTTCTTCCCTGCATGTATGCGTTTCGGAAGGGCAGGATCTACCGTGGCCTTTGCGCCTGCTCTCGTCGTCTTGTTCGAAGACCTGGTCTTTGCTTTTGCCTTCCCCTTTGTTTTGGTGTTTTCCACGACGCCTTCCTCATCAGACGAACATGGACTCTCTCCCGCGCTCAAGTCGATGAATTCGTAGGCATCATTCTGTTCTTCCGATGCCAGTTTCGGTTTCCTTCTCCTTCCACCACCCATCCCAATAACTTTGGTCTTCGTTTTCGGTCCCATCGTTGCCTTGAGGGAGGACGACCCCGGAACAGATTCATCGCCATCGTCGTACGCAGTAATCTCCTTCCCTTTCGTTTTCCTCGATGTTGACTTGGCACCCGTCGCCGCCCGTCCACCGCGTCCACCTCTGGTCCCCCGCTTTGCCTTCTTCTCTTCGCGCGCCTTCACCTTTTCCTCGTATGCCTCAGCCAGTGCAGGTGCAGCAGCCTGTATCATGCACGCAGGCAACCACAGTCGAAGAGGCTTCGTCGGGACCTCCCGCCGAGCCTTGCGTTTCTTTATGCCTGACTTGGAAGCAGCGCCAGCAGCGGTCTCTAAGCGCTCGATACCGTCCGCGCTGTCATCGCTGCCACACTCGTCTGTGTCGTCGTCGTTCTCATCTTCGTCGTCGATTCCGAATAGACCGCCAACGAGGGGCGGGCGGAGGCCTTTTACACCGCTCTCTGCGCGCTCGACTAGCGTGGTGGGGTCGATGAGGACACGATACTCGAGTGTAGAATCAGTCGAGGCATGTGCTCGGTGAGAGAGGACTTCCAAGAGGAGCTGAGATGAGCCGGGAGTGGAATCGGTGGGTGAAGACGGGGATGTAGAGCGAGAAATTGTAAGCCGAACGAGTGAGGAAAGTATGAAGGATTCAGATAGAGAGGCACATATGCCCTGAACGGTGGATTTCTTGGAAGGAGACGAAAGTGCGAGAGCGGAAAGGGTGGAAGAGATCTCTTTCGTGGGTGATGAGGGAACAGTGCCTGGTTGCTGGGACCGATATGGATGTCGACGGGCCTCCTCATCCATGATAACCCTCCGCACCGCTCTGCAAACAATACCGGGCCAGAGCACAGTTCTGAACCTGTGTACAATGACGTCTTTGACACCCCACTCAAAATACAGCTCACAAAGAGAAGCGATTCTCATCGGATCCGGGTCATTCTTCCACACGCCGAGCGGAGTCTTACGATTACTCTTTTGAGGGGTGTTTTCGGAAGTGAGGGGGTCTGCATAGGACATGAAGACAGGTAATGAGGGAAAGTCATCCGGAAGTGACGCGGCGAGGGAGGGTTTCTTCGAGGGTAAAAGACCGCTCCTGTTCGTCTTGAGTTCGTTTTTGATGTCTTGTCTCCATCGGTCGAGGAAGGCATCGAGACGAGAACCCTTCAGTTCTTTGACAGCCTTCATGAGAGAATCTCCAAAACCGGCACGAGCGAGACCTGTCGCAAATTTCTGACCACAGCCAGGGAGACCGGCAGGGATATAGTCACCGCCTGAGAGAAGGCCGATGAGGATGGTCCCTGCACGAGAGAGGGCAACAGAGGGTTCAGAGAGGATAGCATTGGATGTGTACGTAACTACGTGATTTCCGTCGTCCTTGCCTTTTGCATTTTTAATGGGGTGGGCACGGTTACCCGAGAGGGTATTACTGGGACTATGAGAATATGAGACAGTGAAGAAGATGAGAAAGAAAGAGGAAGCACTTGCGAATGACCATGGTGGCACCAAAGAGAAAGTTGTCTACGTCGTCACTGAGGATGGCGTCTATGATACCAATTCTGTTGAGATAAGCGAGTTCGGCCTCGGCCTCGCCAGGAGCGACGCGCCATTCGAATCCAAATGCGTCTATGATGTTTTTCATGCCTTCCGTGAGCCAATGCGCGTTTCCACCGACACGCTTTCCGCGTTTTACGGCGGGCCTGTGTGGACCATCGAAGACAAAGAGGGGGAGGAATGGTGACTGAAGGAGCCGGCAGCAGCGAAAAAAGAGGGTACGAAGCTCCGGGTTCTCGCCCTCCCTTCCATAGGCAGCATGGAAGAACCAAATAGACGCGTCGATGCCGATGCGGAAGCCACGTTGATGGGACGGATTGGCATTGAAGCCGTCCTCGACAGCGAGGTCAGTGAGCGAGCGAACTTGCCCAGCAGGACGTAGAACCTGCAAAGTTGAAGGTCAGTGAGTGATCAATGTCATTCAACGCTCTGACCCAGTCACCTCCCACAAGCCAGCGACGCCCATCGAATCAGTGAGAATTTGGGGATCAAAACTAAATTAAACCCCTGTACATTTGATTATGTAATAAGCACCTCAACCACGAAGTTTGTCGTAGTTGAACATTTGAACACTTGTCCAGTACAATGGTAGTCTTCAACCTGCTGCGTTGAGGAGTGCCATTGCACTGGAAGACTCCAGCTTTACGACACTGCCAAATCCGTCGTAAATTGCTCCATGCTCTCACCGAGTGCGCACAGGGTGGCCTCGCGGGAGAGACGTTGTCGAATATTCGATTACATATACTAATGTGTCCAGGCAGACCTGGTGCTGCAAACCCGCTGGGTGGCATGTCTTTGCGAGCTATCAGTAAGTACTTACTATCACATCAATCGATCACAGCATCTGGAGACGTGATACTTCTGACATACCCATGCACTGCAGCGCCGAACCGTTCCTGATCTAGCCTGTTCCCTGTGACTGCTAGATATGTTTTCGCCCTGCACTGCTAAGAAGTAAGTCGTTGCCATGAGAGAACAGCTCGAAGTCATGACCGAACTGATATCTATTCCCGTATCAGGGGCTCCGACCTGCGGTTCCTACGTGATGCCACCGGTTGATAGCGTTGTCAACGTCTCGACTTGCGCAGGAGTACTATTTGGTGAAACCTTCTAACTCCCCTGATCGTGGTCAACTTTATCAATTTTCCAGTGTCACATCAGCCGACGTAGGACCTAAATGGGCCTAAATACAGACAATCTGTATCAACGAGTGGAGCCTCTCAGTCGCACAAGAACTCGAGAGTCGAGTGGACTGTTTCTTCTTAACATGTTCAATGCGCCAATAACCCCCACGTGCGCAGCCGCCATCCGGGCTGTGCGTTATCACAGCTGTATGTTAAACCTTGAATGCACACTATTCTGTGTGACGTTCACCTCACTTCTAGTTTCATCACTAACGCTTCTAGTCTGGAATTCCATCATAACATTCGATGATGAAACTCAGTACATTTGGGTGTGCGTCCAAATTTAATTTAGTTGTTCAATCGAGTGAAATTCTTGACACCGTCCTGGACGTTTCAAAGTATGAATAACAGAAGTCCATTCAAGTGGCTATACTTCTTTCTTCGCTATGCTGTAGTTTCAGCGCATGTGTGAGTACCTCGAATTGCAATGTTATGCACATGACTTTTTTAAGTGCAGTTGATTTTGATCTAGGGCCCACAACGTTTTTATAAAGCTATTATCGGATGGTGATCACCCCCCGGCACTTTGCTTTCGCTGGTGGACGTACATTGTTAGCTCTACACAGATTCTTGGTACCACGCTTGAGTTCATTTTAGCATCTCGCGGTAAGAAGTTTTTTTGTAGCTTGTCTTTGTTACTTAATCAAAGCATACAGTTTTTGTTTTTTATAATAAATCCAGGAAGATAGCTTTGCTGCTGTTGGTTCTGATCTTGATAGAGATTGGGGGAACAGCGAAGATGTTATGGTTGCGAGACAGCATGATCTATGACGAAACATTCCTCCTGGTACGACAATCTGCGAATAGTAGGAATCAGAGGTATGTGCCTGCTGTTTCCGTTCATCGTGCGTGTCTGATACCTAAAGTCTGCGTAGCATGCTGGTATTCGTTGTCCATTGCATGCTTATTATCTTGACATTGGTCAAGTATTTTCTTGCCTTAAGGTCGGGTTGGGGCAGAGCTCCCCTTGTATCACTCATGGTTCGCGATGGTAGCATAGTCTGGTTCAGCTTTGCGTGAGTAGATATCGCTCCGATCAGTCCGACTGGTGCTAATGCGAGGCTCAGTTTTGAATATAGCAATATGGGGTACTGTCGCTTTGGATAGTGAGCTTGGAGCTCCTACGTCTTTGTGTGCCTCACCTTTGCTTGGTATCTTTACGTGCACCAAGTTCACTTTTTCCTCGCTGCTACTCAGTTGGGCCACGTCATTGTTCAGCATTTCGGTACGACCGCTTTTGTTTTCAGCACCCTGCTCTTTGTTGACATGACATCTAGGGGGTGCTATCTGATATCAAGCATGGAGCGTTTCGCTGCAAAGCGGATTTCGGCAGAAACCTCCCATCTGACGTTCACATTAACCAACCAACTTAGCATCGAGACAGCAGATTCGGCGATGACTCTGATTCTAAGAAATAGGCAGTGCGGTGAACTGCCCCATACTTCTGAGTTCGAGATGAGGCCGGCGACTTGAAAAGGACTACATATCTTCGATTTGGATGATGTGGCACAACCCTTGGCAAATCCATTGATGGTCCTCGAGATCTGGAAGATCCATTGAGGCATGAGGTGGTGAGGCAAGACATGGGAAGGTAAAAAACGCGTTCAGATGCATGTAAGTGGACCTCTTGCGGGCAAGGACGTGATCAAGCAATTATTAAGAGCACGCTTGTCGGGCATAGCCTCGTACTAAGTTTAAAGTCAATATGAAATACACATTGCGCCCCTCTTTCCAGTATGTGCCGATTATAGAGTCTCAAGCCTGTTAAGCTGGCGGTGATTTGGTGGAGCTTCGGAGCCGACGATAAACTCTTCGATGTAAAAGAGCACGGGCCTCACCCGGGCCGCCAGGATCTGGGGTCCGTCGTAGGGAAACGGGTGCCTTGGCAGGAAGACATGCATCCGGGGGACCATATTTATCACAAATTACGTGAAGTCGAGACCCAACAATAAAAGTATCTCGTAAATCCTGTTGAGTGCCAATGCAGCACCCGCGACGTGAAACGGCTATATTCTTGGAACTTTTACTAGTGTGTACACCGCTCGCTCTTAGCAGACCAATGAAGCAATTGAACACGAGTCGCGAGGGACGTTTAGCCCGCTAAAGAATTTGAATTGTTAGAATTGTTGATCCGCGCCGCCGCGTCGGACTCTCTGTATCATACAGTAGTACACTTACGGTAGGGCGTTTGGACACTGTTTCAAAGTTAAACTGGTTCTGACACTGCTTGAACTTACCGTTACTATGTCGTAAAGGGCCCTTGATTTCTTTTTAGAATTTCCGAGGAGCTACTAGCAGTGCTTCACATGATTGTGGAGGTTCGAGTAACTCGTTTATCCGACTTCGACCTATTGGCCGGGCTCCGGACCGTATAAACGCGAAGTGAACTTTGACGCATGATATGGTGCAATTATTAACGGATCCAGCGGTGTTTTTTCGGAATTGTGTACTATGTAGTAGTGACTCGTGGTCCGGGTGAGCGTTTCAGCCTTCGGATATACGCCGGGACTGATCTCGATCACCTAAATAGAAGCCGATTCAAGTGTCCCATCAGACCGTTTAGTAACACATGGACAGAATCAACGGGCTTATCATCAGGCTGTCGCTCCTGCCAGCACCGGCCCCCACATTGAACCCCCGGCTCAAGAGTGGAGGAAGCAACACCTCTTTCCCCCAACATCATGTCCCATGCACTACCGCTAGCATCTATTCAGGACGTGCGTTATCAGAGCAGTATGTCAATCGTATTGATCGCACGATTCGCACCGTATTCCAACAGTGGCGCTAATCTTACTTTCAGTTTCATCGCTCACACTTCTGGTCTGGAACTCCGTCGTGGGATTCGATGACGAAGTTCAGTACATTTGGTCGTATGTAACAAGTTCAACTTTGGCTTTCGTTCGACCGAGTAAGCTTGCTGATATCGCCTTGCACGTTTCAAGTATGCGTCGCGGAAGCCCTTTCAAATGGATTTATTTCTTTCTTCGCTATGTTGTGATATCAGTACATATGTAAGTACTTCGATTCTTCGATTCGTCGAGAGCTGCTGATTTCAGTTTAGAACACACAATGCATTTATAGACCCACTGTCAGACGGAAGTAACCCCACGACACTCTGTTTCTTGTGGTGGGCGTACCTTATCGCCTTTGCACAGATTCTTGGTACCTTGCTCGAATTCATTTTAGCGGCTCGCGGTGAGAATCAGCTTTTCTATCAGATTTTTCACTCGTGTTCCGAGTCCATCGCTGACGAAACCCCCAGTAATCGCATTTTATAACAATTCTAAGAGGATAGCTTTGCTACTGTTGGTTTTCATGCTCGCAGAGATTGGGGGGACAGTGAAGCTGTTATATGTGCAGGACAGCATGGCTTTTCACGAAACATGCCTTCTGATACGAATGGCCCCAAGTGGTAAAATTCAGAGGTGAGTACCTACTTTGTCGTCCATCACCCGTACCTGGTGCCGAATTGGGTTTACTTAGCACAATAGCGTTTGCTGTGCATTGCCTACTGATTGCTTTAACAATGTTCAAGTACTTTTTTGCCGTCAGAGGTGGTTGGGGCAGAACTCCCCTTGTATCACTCATGATTCGTGATGGTAGTATGGTTTATGCCTCAGCTTTTCGTGAGTGAACCTCAGCATTATTCGCCGTGTCTCTCCACTCAACGAGGCTCGTGTCATGGTTTAGTATTGAACATAGCAGTGTTGAGCACCTTCACCACTTTGGGTCATGAAAGAAGTGTTTCTATATTTTTGTACTGTGATTTCATTGACGTCGTCGCGTGTACTGATTCGTCCTTATTTCTCTTCACTGCTATTCAGTTGGGCCACATCACTTTTCAGTATCTCGGTATGACTACCTCTGGCTTTGGAATAGGCGTATTTACTTACTATGACATTGAAACCAGGGGTGTCATCTGATACTAAGTATGGAGCGTTTTGCAAATGGGATCCCCGCGGAAATGTCCCAACCGGCATTCACGTTGACGAATCATCTTACCATGGTGTCAATAGAGTCAATTCATGGGCAATACGATGGAACACCGTACGTAACCCTGTTACCTTGATAGTATTGACACCTCAATCGGGTTATGTTGTCATCACGGCGCCCTACCAGGTAAGGTAGAACAAGGGCTATGTAGATTCGAGATAATCAGCAAGATCAGGGCCGTTGAGTCTGACAACACCAAATCGGACCCATCTTAAACTGCAACTAAAGAATGCACGGCGTGGAATAGTGCGAAAACCATTCGTCAAAGTCCTGCCTTCCCCATCGCCCGTTCAGTTCTCTCGCAAAATCCGGTTCTTACCTACACACACTTTCTCGAACTACGGGCAAAGAGCATATCTGTGGAGACCGAACCAGACCCGCGACGAATGTAACCAAAAATCCTCTACGTTGGCACAAAAGCATAGCCTTCCGAGCTCAGGAGCGAAATGCATTCTAAAACATCCCTCCATCCTCACTCTTTGATAAGTCATCTCGTCGGGATCTCCAACTAGGTCATTGGCAGGCACTCTCGACCACAACCTCATCCTAGATTGTGCAGGCGATCGTGAGGGTAGCCGATACGACAGAGGGAAACAGGGTTTGACGTGTCGCCGAGGCCCTGCTTTCTGTTGAAATGACTCCCCAGAGTCAGGGAAGGAATGTGGGGGGAAAAACTGCCAAGGAATACAGTAAAGTTTTTGGAGCCGAGGCAAGACATTCTGTCGAGCAACGTGGTGAACCTACTAGACGATGATATGACCTAGAGCACTTGGCGCCAAGATCATGTAAAAATAAGTGGGGACGTCAGAAGTACTGTACTTGCAAACTTCTGTACGTGATGCATTGATCTGAATTTGGTATGACGATGGTACTTTTTGGATTGTCACACGTCAAATTGCGGAAGGAATAATTCTTTACGACAGCCCCCTTCCAGCTTTCTGATTCCAGTCACCTTGGCTGTGTCACCAGCTAACATAGGCACTGATATAAATGTAGGCCATCGGTAAACAGAGACGACGCTTACTCTCGGATTTGACTGGCTGGAAGCAACAGCCTCATCATGATATCCCGGACAAACGTCCTCCAAGCCATATCACCAAAGTCCGCAGCCGCCGTTCAGGACGTGCGTTATCATGGCGGTATGTCGCCAACGCATAGTGTCTCTCGTAGTATTGATATTGTGTGCAGTTGCCTCGCTGACTCTTCTCGTCTGGGAGTCCATCGTGACATCTGATGATGAAGTTCAATACATTTGGATGTAAGTTACAAGTTCGGTTGTTTGATCGACTTCCTCACATAGTCCTGGATTCAAGTATGCGTAACAGAAACCCTTTCAAGTGGATATACTTCTTTCTTCGCTACGTCACAATATTAGCACACATGTGAGTGCATATCATGTACTTACTTTTTGTCAAGAGCGGCTGATTTTTGCCTAGAGTGCACAATGTTTATCTAGATATATTATCAGACGGCAGTAATCCCCCGACGCCCTGTTTCTACTGGTGGGCATATATTGTCACCTTCACGCAGCTTCTTGGTACCTGCGTTGAGTTCATTCTATCATTTCGCGGTACGAAAGAACCTCTCCTTTGGAAAGTCTCGACTCCTGTTCGTTAAATGAAGTCCTCAGTGTTTGCATTTTTTAACAAATCCAAGAAAGTAGCTTTGCTATTATCAATTTTGATCGTGATGGAACTTGGGGGAACAGCGAGGTTGTTATGGATGCGGGACACCTTGATCTTTCACGAAACGTGCCTTCTCATGCAAGAATCCCCGAATAGCAGGAATCAGGGGTGAGGACATTCTTCGCTCATCTTGCTTGGTACTCAGGGGGCTCCCTAGCACATTAGCATTCGTTGTCCATTGTGCGCTTATTACCTTGACATTATTCAGGTACTTTTTCGTTCGTAGGGCGGGTTGGGGCAGAACACCCCTTGTATCGCTCATGATTCGTGATAGCAGCATGATGTATATTTTCATTTTTCGTGAGTGGACCCCACCAACATCAAGTAGATCTGGCCACTTGATGCTAACAAATATGTCAGTGTTGAATCTTGCAGTTATGAACTTATTTTCCTTTGATCATAAGGGAGGAGTTGCTCTAGTTTTGTCCGTGCATTTCTTTCGACGTCGTCCGGTATACTGACTCAATTTATTCAGCTGGGCTACGGCATTCATGAGTATTTCAGTATGACCAACTTCTGCTTTCAATTCGGAGCGTGTTCATTTATAATATGGCATCTAGGGGTGTCGTCTGATAGCCAGCTTGGAGCGTTACAGCGTGAAGCGGCGCTCCGAGTTGGCGGGAGTCTCTGGATCTGCATTCTCGTTGACGAAAGAACTCGAGGTTGTGGAGCTAGGCACGATAGGAAGTAGAAGTGAGGTGATAGCATGATATGGCCGCCGTTATCATTGATTGCCTTTTACTTGTGTTCACTTTGGTAGATCACTGCATGAATTCTTTATTTGAGGGGCGTTGCCTTTTTTGGCACATCGGTTCCGCGCTGAGGAGTCCTTGTTTCAGCGATGCCTCGAGTTGTTGGCAGACGACGAGTATGTTCAAGAAACCATTGTCTAACGTCAAAACGTCAGGTGCGTCATTCGTTCGTGCCAACGTACGACGTCAGACTCATCAGTGAGGCCGTCCCACAGCACCCATTCGCAGCAGCGATCGACGTAAACTCAAGCAGCGCGTCATGCAGGCATATGGCGTGTCCGCTGAACTTGGCGATTTCCTCGTACCGGACGGGCTCATGTCTCAAAAGGTCGCTACCTACACGGATGACCCTGGCGTACGTATCCAGATTATCACGTTGAAACGAGCTCACGGCAGTAGGTCGTTTATCTGTCGTCCAACGGCGATCCGCTCTGGTTCACCATTGGAAAGGGTTCAGATGATCTCATTCCGACAGGTGAGGCGCTCGTCGTTCTTGGTGTATCGATTCTCGTCGTCTGACGCGCCGCGTCCCTAGTCTACACTTTGTGGAAGAAATACGATTTACTCCCGTGGATCACCACGCCAGCAGCGGTCATCCCCGTTCTCGTGGGTGGTGCAGATCTCATGATCCCCGGCGGTAAGTACACCTCCCTCTTCTCTGATTGTATTCCTCACGTGATTGCTCTCATGCAGTCGTTCAGGTATCCAGCCTTGCCGTGACAGAGAAACAGCTGGTCAGCGTCGTCCAACGCACAACGTCTATCTCCACGTATGGACCTCCTCTCGCAGTTGGACGGCTGGCCGTGGACTTGGCGACACTGAAGGCAGGTGCCAAGGGCAAAGCCGTTCATGTCTTGCATACCTGGAAGGATCATCTGTTTGATATGGGCAGCAAGGGTGATCCTCCGGGAGAAATCGAGGCAAAGCAGGACGAGGAAGCAGTTGAAGAGGCGTCGACATCGGAGGTGGGGAACGCTAATCGAGGGCAGGAGCCCGAATCTGACGATGTGGCCAGGACGGATGACGTCGCGCCCGACTCATTGCCTTTGGAGGAACCACTAGCGTCCGCTTCCACCTCAAAAGCGTCAACCTCCGTTCCGAGTGAACCTGTGTTCTCCAAGGAAGGTGAGACCATTTCTGATGTAGAAATGTGTAGCGATTGACTCCGTGTCAGAGGTCTCGGACATGCTACGCGTTGCCGTCCTGCAAGCCATCAAGACCGTGCTTGTGTCCCTTACGTCCGCGTCTTTTCCCATACCGGCGAGCACGTTCTACTCGTCGTACATTCTGCCTTCCCGACCTGTATTCGTTCGCAAGTCCTCGTCGAACGAAGAATCGCCGCCGCCATCCTCGTATCCACAAATCGATATCAAGCACTCCAGTTACAAGTCTCTTGTCGCATTTTTCAAGTTCCTTGATAAGCAACGAATCTTGTCGCTCAAAGACATGAAACCAGAGCCTCTCGTGATGAGTGTGTCGGCGACACATACTGACGTGGTTGCACATCGACCATATACGTCACTTCGAGATGTGCAGATCAAAGAAGAGAAGAGAGAGAGAAGAGAAGAAGAAGAGAGGTCAAAAGTGCGAGAAATGGAGGTGAAAGAGTTGTGGAAGCCACATGCTGCCAGCGGGTCTGCCATGTTTTTCTCTGAGGGAGGGTTCGAGTAAGCATTCTAGCTCGTTTCAATGACTGTTGTTGATGTTGTCTTGGTTTGCAGCTCTTCTGCGTTGTACAGTTATTCGGATTTGAAGTCGGCAGTGAACAAGTACGTCGCCGCACGCCAACTCACGAACCCACGAGATCAGTCGTATGTCAATGTCGGGACGGATGAAGTTCTGTTGTCGACAGTGACTACCAAAGGCGAGGCGTCTGAGAGCGTTGAGTTCTTGAAGCGCGAAGAGGTTGTACGGAGAATTTCGGAAAAGATGCAAAGGTGGTACGAGGTGCGAACAGAAGGGAAAGATCCAGTACTCAAGTACGTCGCGTTTTATTTTGGTCGCCTCCGCGGATTTTCCGACGAAATTCATGTGATATTGATAGGAAGGGAGAGTTGAAACCTATTTCGGTGGTGGTCAAAGTTCGACAGGGCAGAAAGGCAAGCACGCTGGTGACGGGCTTTGAACCGTTTTTTCTCGAGGGAGAAGAGATAGCGGATGAGCTCCGACGGATATGTGCTGGTGCAACGTCTGGTGGGTTTTTGACTGTCTGTCTCACGAGTTTGTCGCGATCAACATGTGAATTCTAGTGTCTCCCATCCATGGTAAGTCGTCTGGGTTGGAGGTGCTGGTGCAGGGGAAGCAGATCAAGTCAGTGACCGAGTTTTTGCTTTCGAGGGGGGTTCCGAAAAAGTGGATAGAGTCTGCTGACTTGACGGGAAAGAAATGACACGGTCGTGGTAGTGCAAATATAAGGACTGGTCTCGTACAGATACGATTACGTCCACGATGAGTGCCCTTCTCTTGGCCGTTCCGTACGCCGACATCGTCGCACAGACGCTCTCGACTTGTCTGGCCAACAATTTTCATGGCATTCACGGCGAACTCGCCTTGTTCAAGCTGAACTCGGATTCGTTCTGTCTCGACCAGCTTCAGCCCAGCTCCTCCGTACTCGGGCCGTTCCCAGCCGGCGACGAGCACCTCGTCTGGATCCAGGAATCCGTCATCGACCCCGCCCTGCGCACACCTGCTTACACCGATGAGGTCGACCAATTCTTCCAGTGGCTCCACACCGACGACGCCATCTTCCCCGACACTCACCAGACCGTTCTTGAGGCTTCACCGGCCCTCTCTTTGATTTACCACGATCCCGCACTCGCATCCGCCCTCGTCGCCGTCCCGGACACCTCAATCGCCCAGACATTCTCGACCTTCCTCCCGCGTTACTGGAAAGCCTCTCCGATCCCCCAATCCCCTGTCCCATTTCTTCCTGTTCCAGACTATGCTGTCGACCACGTCCGCAAGCTCCTCGCATCCGTGAGCTTCGACCCCGTTCTCGCTAGCATCGTCAACGGCCTCTCCGTCGACATCATGCGCAAACGCATCCTCTATCTCACCAACGAAGACGGCAAGTCCGGTATCGAGTCCCGTCACTCGTTTGCCCAAGGCTCACGCGTCGCCGCCAATTGGCTCAAGGAACAATTCGAGCTCACCGGTGCCACCTGCCAGCTCAAGTCGTTCTTGGTGGGCTTTGCACCCAACGTCGTCTGGTACGGTGATGTTTTCTCCTGTCTAAATGGATGTCGACGACGATGCGCGTCTTTGTGTTCTGTGTCATAGCAAATACACCGGGACAGTAGATTCGCAGTCGACCGTCTTGATTTCGGGTCACTATGATTCACGTGGATCGTTTGGCTCGTCGCGCGTGCGTATATGCGCTGTCGTTGTTATGATCCTTGCCTGACATCGTTTGTTACAGGCACCGGGTGGCAATGACGATGGCTCGGGTACTATCTCGTTGCTCGCCATCGCTCACCGAATCAAAGAGCTTGGCATCAAATTCCGTTCCAACGTCGAACTCGTCGCGTTTGCTGGAGAAGAGCAAGGCTTGCTCGGTTCGAATGCGTATGCTCGTACGTGCTCGTCTTCGTGGTACATTTGCTCTCAGTCAACTTCTTTGCAGGGGAATTGCGTGCACAGAACGCGAATGTGACGCTCATGATACAAGCGGATATGCTCGCCTACCACGCTCCAAATGAGCCTCCCCAGCTTGGCCTGCCAAAGACGTGCGTCGTTCTCGCGTTTATCCGTCCCTTGCGGTACAGTGGGACTAACTTTCGACACGCAGGATTGGTACACCCGAGGTCGCTGAACTCGTCTCAAAGATGGCTGCGATATATAGTCCTGAGTTGACCGTTGGATACACGGCTGCTTGTTGCAGCGATCATCAGGTATGTTGACAATATCTTAGAATCCGGCTGGTATTCTGACCGGGCGTCCTTTAAGTCTTTCCACCAGCAAGGGTATGCGGCAACGCAGGTCTTTGAACGTGCCGGACCGAGTAAGTCGTTCAACCAGGGTGTTCAAGGTTGACGCTGATGTCGTCCAGTCGCCGATCCCATGTATCACAACAGTGGTGCGTACCCGTGTGATGTCTATCACCTATATTTTTCTCATGTCACGTCCGCCAGGTGATCTGAGCGAGAGGCCAGGATACGACCTCAACCAGGTTATGTACATCTCACGAGTCCAGGTGAGGTATTCGCTCGTTGAAGTTGCGTATGTATGCTCATCAAAGGACTGCCTTTAGTTCGCGACCCTTCTACATGCTGCAGGGTTTGATCTCCCCGAGGTGGATGATGCGCTTTGATGAATCAACACTGGGGTAGATTGAATAAATGGATAGGTCAGTCGTAGTTAGTCTGACCTTATAACATTATCTGTATCTAGTATGGATAGACATTCATGCATTGCCTCTCAATGAAAGGTCACGAATTGTGGCCTTTTCGTCCCCCCGTGGTTGTGCTTGAAATCTCTTATCTGAGCCTCCTGGCGGGATGACGCGGCGTACCAAAATCTGTTTTAGGACTTTCAAGTTGTTCCTTATCGTTGCACGAGGTCCACCGTCCACCTGAAAACCCTTCAATCCTAACCTGTCGGACCATCAATCTATGTAGTTCATATGAGCCACTAGCTATGAGCTGGAATGTCCAAGGTGCAACGGGTTATTGAGTCACAATTATACGCTGCCAGCCTCAACCAGCCATAGTACCGAGCAAGTTCAACGAGACACATGTGTACCATAGTCATACTATCCGTTCGCCACCCAGTGTCTCCTAACATGACCTCCGATTCCTCGTTTGCTGCTGAGTATGGCCTGTCCGCTCTCGTACTTGGTCCGTTTAGATCCTCGTCTTCAACTTCGTGACGTCATACCCTGGACCCATTCTCTACTTAGAGTCGGCGACGTAGATCATCCAAAACGCGGTTGTGTTCGCGGCATGCCAGCCTCCTTCGGATCGCCCTGGACATACACGAGCTCCGAGTCAGCATCACGATGCAGCAGCGTTCTAATACGCACAAGTAAACCTGGACAGACAGATAAACTGGTGCGTACGCCATCATCGAGAGGGCTAGCACCGCTGAGCACCCGAGAAGTAACAGGTCGGCGATGATACGCTCTGTGTAGTTACTCAGCACCCTCCAAAGCCGGTTCCAATTTCGAATGTTGGGCGGCAAAATGTCTGCGATGGGTATGGGGCCTCCTTCTGACGATGGTTCCGCGTCGACGGCTCTGATCATCTTGTTCATCATGTCGATGACGTCATCTGAAAAGTGTCCGTATTCGATTCAGCATTCAGATTGATACTAGTAAGCCTGCTCACTTCGACTGGGAGTGTGCACGCGCCACAGCGAAGTATCTTTACCCCGAACAAGCGTTTCAGACAGAAACGAATGTTTCAATTTAATGTCGTATCGTTCCTTCTCTGTCTCGTTGACTCCACGGATAGATTCCCGCAGCGTCTCTTCAAGACACAATGTCAGCTCTGGCGGTCTTTCTAGGTGTGAAAAAAATAACACTTACTGTTCCGTGCAAAATTTCGTAGTGCACATGCGGGGCCCATCATTGACGAAACCTTGGAGGCCATGGTTGAATTGATCGGCTGACTCGGATGTGGCCGTTGCGTTTGTCCTTTGTCAGACAAAGTCGGCCCTACCGGGCTTTCTCCGGGTGCATCCAGTTGGTCGGCGTTCGGTATGAGCATCAAGACCACCTCAGGTATGCGAGGTTTAATGGCCTTCGCGCCGTACTCTAGAGCCACAGAACGTCAGGGAGGGGCATCATGGTGCGATGGTATGTACTTGCCTGTCAGAGCCAAGGCGGAAAGAATCGTCACTCCATTTCTCTGTACTTTCCACTCTCTGTCTCGTAGATACTTGAGACCCTCCTCGACGAGTGCAGAAACCATGGGAGAGTCATCGTGCTTTTCTACGGAGCTTCAGCTACAACATTCAAGAACCTTCGTTAAATCGAGTACATACCAGTAAACACAAAAATCTCCAAGCAAACCAGGCTCGTCCTGATTTCCCTGAGGTTTCCTTTCAACATCTTTGACGCAAGTAGCCTAGCGATGTCGTAATCCTTGATTTTTTCCCGTAGGACATCTGGCTCGAATAGATCAGTATGTAGGTGTTCAGGGATAGAAAGCTGGTTTACCATCTCTCATGAGGGCACCGAATATTCTGAACCCTTCGAGTTTAGCTACAGTGTCGTCGAAAAAGTCCAGTCGCAGCATGCCAACAACGTGTCTTAGAAGGGGTTCGCTTTTCACTAGTACAGACCCCCTCATGTCCGCTAGCGGATTCTCAGAGTTGTGCCACATAGCAACACGATCCCACTCACGATACTCCAGAAAGGTAGCCAATGCGTATGCTGCGAGGAGTGCGGTGTCCTTACTCTGTAGCTGATTGACAAATATTTCTACAAGGCCGCTCGGGTCTCGAAGACGTTGACGCACGCCCTCGGACACTGATTGGCATGAGCAGTGCTAGTTGTGCGTCGGAAATGAGCTTACATTCGCATAGCTTCAACAAAGTCATCGTCGCGCCTGTGCGTTCCCGAGCATTCCCCTTCTGGACTACCTGTACTAGATCTTCAATAAACTCTTTCTTTTCCTGACTGAGTGACATGGTGTCTAATGCAAAATATGTTATCATCGGATTTCCTTAAAATATAAAAATGGTCAAGGTTGGAATGTTACTTACCACGCCGCCTGAGAAGGCAACGCAGGTCTAGTCTTCCGTCATCGTGTTGATGTTCAGCAGAATCAACCTGCACTGGCCGCTGACGTGCCAAGACACAAACAGTATTTTGTCGAACATTCACATTGTGCATAGTTAGTTTGTCTGAGACGGTGGACATGATTAGCAAAATGGATCAAGTTAGCTAAGCTTAACTGCGTACTTTTCTCGTTGGGGTCGTATAGGGCAATCAATATTTCCATAGCGAGAGGGCCAATGATTTCACCATGTTTTGTTGCCAGCACCCTGATTACGGGCTTTATTTTTGACCACTGCATGGCTTCACAAGCTGTAATGGCAGTTTCGTTTGGTCGTATAGCGTATCGAGAGATGAAGAAATACTTGCCTTTAATTCCTGTCATTGTGAGCACCATGCGCAGCACACAAATCAAATGGTATGGAGCTGGAGCTGACTGTAAATAGCTTGTATCATTCAGACGAAGATGCTGGACGTACCTTCAATGTTCAGCATCCGAGAAAGTCTGGACTTCTCTTCATCAGGTTCTGTGAGCCTCTTAAAGATGGCCTTCTGGATTTTTTCTTTCGAATTATTAGCAACTTGTTAGATATATTATGATTACATGAAAACTAACCATCGCCAAATCGCAACATGGATTCAAGGCCGTCCATTATCTGTGCAAAGCGGCGAGTTTGTTTCGGTTGCCCAACACTCCAGGAGTCAGCTTTCCCTAACGAATGATCAACATGTTGCAAAATACACTATGACTGAAAATGCACCACCTCCTAGTTGACACATGAGACTGAGACTGTCCATTACAGACGCAAGACTCCGATGCCATGTTGGTTTATTAGTAGTATCATCGAGAAGCTCGTCAAGGGATTCGATGAGGGTGTCCAAGACATCCGGAGTGAGGATATACTCTTGCAACATCTGGTGCCTCGTCAAAGGTTTCAAGAGACCAAGCACTGTAGGACCATCCCTATGGTGGCGCGCCTTTAGAATTATTTTGAGATATTCCCTTGCGTCACGAAAGACAAGAGTCGGATGAAAGTCCAGTTTTAGCCTGGAGTGCAGCAGGACTCTCCGTGTTGCTTACTGAATGAAGAGCTATAAATGGTACGAAATGATTCACTTGCAATTGAACACTTACACCGAGCCTCATACCAAGCGACGATAGCAACAAGCCGAATGAGTGAGGAACAATTGAGATCGTGAATAATTTTCTGGAACCTTTCTTGCACATTGGACACTGTCTTAACACCCCTCTTCCCCTTCTCTGGGTGTGGGGGAAATGTTACATATCATCAATCAAATCGATCTTCCAATGAACAGAACTTACCGAACCGCAGCATGAACAACAACTTCTTTACGTGATTTATCGCATCCTCCCGCTCCTCACACATCAAGTTCACTAGCTGTTCTGCCTCTGCATCGGAGAACGAATCCGTTTCCCATAAACCATCATCTAGCTGGGTATCTTCCGGTCTTGCGTATACCATGCGTACATCATAACCCCCAACCCCCCATGTTGCTTGTGGCTTATACGCGTTTGCATATAAAATAGAAGCGTGAACCTTCTGACGCGGCAGGATATGACGTGGCTCAAACAGGTGCATACTACGAAGTACCAGATCAACGGCGTGAACCAACGCAAGTAATGTAAGAAAGCTAACCGTCGAGCGTAGACGCGATCTCCATTGAAAGATACCTGATGCTTGATGACCACACATTCAAAGAATCGCCAAGCAGCACTCATCGAGTCAGTGATACCAAAATCGATATCGTCTGAGCTCCAGACCATGTCTGTCGGTTTCAGCGCGAGACCCGGTTCCATAGCTTTCCGACGCATCCACAACAGGGAAATGTTTCCGACGTGGTGAGCCTTTCTCTTCCAATCCATCCCACCCTGTACAATTTGTCAGATCATGAACGTGATTAGTAAATAGGAAACTTACACGTCTCCATGACTACCAGGGAACCATACTTCCTGGACGTCACCAGTGCTATCATCTATCGTCTTAGAGTCGGAACGTTCGCATGCAGGAGCGCTCTCAGTGTCTCGAAGAAGGGTATGAGTACACTTCGACTTCCCGTAGTGTGTGTGGGAATTTATAATTATCTTGTGAAAATACTCTGGCATGAATTTGACTCTACGCTCGTCGAGAGCCAGCGCATGTCGGATGTGGCACGCAATCGACGAGGCGAGAGAGGCATCTTGTCTCGACAACCAAACAGAAGAGACTGTATCCCTGTACAAAATTAGCTATAACGATCATCGGGACAAACCATCAGAAAAAAAAACACATTACCATACTCCGATGAAATGCGCCTTGACATCGTTCCGGGAAAATGTTCGCTTGAATTCTCCCGCCATCTGCTTTGCCATGGTATTTCCTGGTCCAACCGTTTCATTATAGTGATTATATGCCCTTCCAGAGCGCATTTATTGCCATGCTCAGTTTTCGAAATAACGACGACTCACAATGCAACATTTTTCTCCGTTGATGTCATTATCAACCCAACCTGTCGCATCCTCTTAGTTCTGCACGGCAACTTAGCAGATGCGACCCATGCCATACCTCACATATCATTCTAGCGAGAATACGGACTTGGTATGCACCTCTGGAGAAACCTGCATTGTTGTGATTTCTGCCGCCTTTTTTTCAAAAAAGAAAAAAACTACCGAACAGGTATATTCTATCACCTTTCCGATACTTTTCCGCTATCCAGCCATAGGCTTCCTTGATATTTCTGTCTATATTCCTGTCGAAAGGATTTAAGACATAGATTATAAACGTGGCGGTTACGAACCATGCAAAAGCCATGTCGAGTGCGTTTGAGACCACGTCCTTTACCCCACGGAGACCGGATGATTTGGGACACGCGCCAATTCCAGCAGAATAGTACGTGAGCTGCTTTATGGAAGAGGTTTCCCCCCGATCGATAGCATCGAATAGTTTCAGTACGTTGGTGTTCTGATCATACTGGCGAATCATGGAAGGGCACGATACGGAATGCAGATCAATTACGTTTTGACCGAAGTGGTTTGACGTGCCATCGATGCATACAACAAGGCTTCTCGAATCACCTTTGGCATTGCAATTGCACGGGGTACCCGAGGACAAAGACGATGTGCTGGTCCTTGAGAACGAGTTATGGGAAGACTCAGAGGTCGGAGGTGGCAGAGTGCTAGTAATACCCTGATATGTTGTCATCGGAAATGTCATGGTGGAAGTCAAAATGAAGCCGCCCATATTTATAGTTGTAGGCGGTGTGTTGTCTCATTTATTCCAGAAGATGATGCCACGACCTAGTACCTGTGGCGGCAGAATCTACTGGACAAAGAAAGCAGGAACACTGAAACTTAAAGCAGTAAATGGGCGTTCAATAAAATTCATATTGAGATTCGCAACAGGGTACGCTTGGGATGCATACCTGATCTAACTTGATCTTGCTGTTTCTTAAGTGACCACAGCAACGACTCGGATGCGGGCCCGGAGCCCGAGGACTCGGAAAGTTACTACCTCTGAGTCCACTGCTTCGTCAAACGTGAACAACTCTATACCGCACAGTTCGGATCTGGAATGTGTTCCGAGTCATTGAAGTGTTCAGGGAGTTAGGTGATTGTCCTGGAGAAAGTTCTCGGGCGTCTCTATGATAGTAATTCCCGTTGGGCCATGTGACAAAAAAGGAACAAATTTGAACCTCTCAATTGGTAAAGTTATGCAATGCGGGACGTCCGTACGCGTCCGTGCTCGCCGCTTCTGACTCGTTACACAATTTGTTTTACTCTCGCAACTCAATGACACGTCCCATCACTCTTATATTATGCTGCCATGACCTCCGACCCGTGGATGCCAGTGAGTTCCCTAGTGATGTTAAGTATGTAGCTATCCAACCGTTTCCTTCTAAGTTCTAATCATGATAAGTGAGCCGCCACGTTACTGTGTAGCGTTTCAGGCTTCCGATACCCAATCGTGAATTTGACCACTGAGGCCTCAATGAATTGCGGAAACGAGCGTTTCGCGGTGTTCCCCGCCACTGGTACTTACCGAAATTATCACTGGATTCGACTACGCGATCTCCGCCGACGATCAGCTTTCGTGAGTTTTTGCTCCACGACCTATGCCCGTGTGTCCTACTCGGGAACCGCCGACTGCGTCGGTAGAGACCTTGCTTGGAACAGTGGGAGTAAATGCAGTTCTTGTCCTACAGGAATTACCCACCCTACATTGGCCAGTAAAATTCACTGACATCTTTGATTCTGTGTCCAGATGCGACAAACACCTATCATCAGGTCATGGCATATGCATGTGGCAATGACACAAAAGGGGGCATGGCACCCAGAGCAGTGTTGATTTCAGAGACGGCATGACACTCGCAAACGAGGCCAAAGTTCATTTGGCATTCCGAAAAAATCTGCAGTTCTTGATCAAGCTGGATTACCTTCAATTCCGAAGCAGTGATGTACACTGATTCAGGCATGTCATATCCAAAATCCAAGCTAGATTCCTCACCTCTATGGACAAAAAAGCAGCAGACAAGAAAGTGCCATCTATGTGCCCAAGCAGCCCACCATCACAAGAATGCCTGTTTTTCGGAATTGGGTGCACAACCAACCAGCTAGAGGCTGCAGTAAGCTAGCGTTCATGGCACTATTCCTCTGAAATATCCTCTGCATAGTCTCATGATCAGCATTCTTGGCATGGCCATCACTGATCAGACCTATAGCATGCACATGTCAGATCCCAGAATTAAGAAAGGGGCAAAAAGAACACTCACATGTTCTCACACTTTCCAAGATCTCAAACAGCTCCGACGGATTCAAAAACGCGACTACATGATTTGCCTTGGCCGTCAACTCCATGATGACGGTATTATCGCTCACATCCATGATCTTAGCACCGAACTATTTGACGAGAACAGAGGTGGACTGGAGTTGATGTTTGCAACGAAGAGCTTCCGAGACTGTCAATGGAAGCGGTGTGCTGGGTACCGTGGGGGTGGATGGTGCGGTACTACAAACTCTGGGTATGCGCTTCGTCTGAATTGTGTGGCTAGGACAGCCTCGTGATCGGCTTTCGAGGCACTTTAAGAGGAAGTGGGGGGAAGGGGGTTCATGCCGACGAGATCCGTGTGAAGAACCGCCGACGAACTGCTCTTCGGGATATTTTGAACCGAGAATGGAGACCTTAGCGAGGAGCAGCTCGCGCGAGATCACGCAGGTGTCCGTATACTTAGTTGGGTATGGCCCACACAAGAACCTGTTTGCGTGATAAAAAAAAACAGAACGCGTCAGGGCAGATGATACCCACGAGATCATCGAGTTGACGAGCCTGTTCGACGACGCTGTCTTGACGGCTGATGACGATGGACATGCGACTGAAGTCGCGTATCTCGGTACGGCAGACGAGAGTGACAATGTTGAATCCACACCCGGGACAATACACCCAGTTCATTTTGCACGAGACAGTTGAGGATGTGTCTGTACGACTGGTCAGCAAGCGGGTTGATATGAATGTGCACTTGCATACCTTCTGTAAGTTGCGAGTTCAGAGGAGGGGTGTTGCCATACAGGACGTTGGTCACTGCCTCTTCTGCGCTACATGAGCGAGGAATGTTATGTAACACGAGGAATGGTCATCCACGCATTCTGCGCGTGCTTTTGTAGTCGAGACCCGAGAACGGAGGTGGAGTCATCAATTGGGTGGTTCGTATGTACTAGTCGATTCTAACCTCGCTCTTTCACACGGTCGCTTCCCAACTACCGGCATGTGCATGACTACTCGGTTTTTGACTGGTTATTACAGTAACAGCGGCAAGAGATTTCGACTGCACTGCACTCGAAGCCAATGGCAAACACCGGTGTGATGGTGACAGAAACCTTGTCAAGCGTAACTCTGCCCACAACACTACAGTACTGACCGACAAGTCAACAACAACAACAACGACACGTGATAATGCGGGCAATGACCACACATTCATCATACCATCCATTCCCCCTCGCACCTGCTCACCTGCATGGTACTACAACATGACCCTCGACATCGCTCTTTCGTTACTGTAGGGGGGCTAGTTCCTGCGAGACAGAAACCAGGAAGGCGATGGCGAGTTCGAAGGGGACGGGAAGTGATTAGCCTAAAAAGGAAGGTAGAGAGAAGAGGGCGATAAAAGAGTAAGAGAGGCGTTCGTGTCGGTGATCGATGAGCGTTGTCGTTGTACGGGACTCTCAGAGGCGTCGAGAAGAGTCGAATAAAATGGGAACTCGATTCCGATTCAATGTCGAACTAGAGATTACATGGGGTTTTTATAGTACGAGCGGGCCAAATGTGGGTACATAGTCAAACAAAGAAAAAGTAAGGTATGACGTGGGTGGCGGGAATATGTGACAATGTGAAGAACTATGATAAAGGGAGAGGGACGGAATGACGAAGGATAAAGCAAAACGAAGCGAAATGAAAAGAGTAAGATAAACATGAGTGTGACAGGAGAGAAGGTGGTTGAGGTCGTTCGACAACGGACCGGATCGGGACGTAGCGACGATGCGTACCTTACATTACCCACACACCCAACCCTCATTGCCTATGGCACGAAAATGATGACATTTATGTCGTCGTCCGACTCCTCTCCATCTATCCATGCGCCACCACCGCCATAATTTGTGACGCCAATACATATCATTCGCGTTACTCTCACATGAACACACAACGACGCGATGATATTTCGTCATCGCATCACACCACATCGTCCACATTTGCCATTGTCCCAGCCTCTCCGAGCACCCGCACTAGCATCAACGTGAATATGCCAATGTACACGTGTGTACCATCACTGCATGCTCCACCCAACAATGTGGTGGTTCATCCTTGTCGCCCCGCCCCGTAGATTGCTGGTGTCTGGATTGCTGACGTTGAACACTTGGGAACCCCAGGCGAAGAAGCCCGATTTGCAGTAACACGTTAATATACTCCTGCGAACTGGAGGACTGGATTGTCGATGATGCCAGTCGCATTGATGATGGCGAGTGATTTCCCGATCCACCTAAGCCAATCTGAAATGCGGAGGATGGTCTGGGCCCATCCAGCAATGGCAATGTCAAGGTAATGGATAAATTCCAAATTGGCGTCTCTGCAGTAGCTCCCACCAGGATTGGATTTCCTGCAATGGCATGGAACTACAGTATGAATCGAGGGTCAATAAAGAGCATGCCATGATACAATATGTACCCATATCCCAAGGGCCATCGTGCGGAATTATAACGTTCGTACGACTTCGTAAAAGGACGTTACCGTCGGACGTACGTGTGTCCCGTTGAATTGTCATGCCTGTGAGAGAAGCTCACGTTCTTTGAACTTGAAGCTTGAAGGCCAGCTGGAGATAACCATGGATGACATAAGTGCCCCACCACACTGGCAGTCGAGGATAAATTCGATCATCTATTCTGGGGAATATCGATTGGTCTGATCGGCAGTCCATGGGCGACATATCAAGTCAGACTTGTTCGGTTATCGAACGCAGAGGGTGGCAGGGACATACATACGTCGGAGTCGCGGCAGTGGAATCTTATCAAGCATAGCCACGGGAGCATACATAGTTTACATGATCTTTTTTGTGCTTGTAATACCGGTTCTTCCCTCATCGTGCTATGAGTAGTGCTCCAATGGCCGTCCAGAGCTATAATTTCATTTAGCTTTCCTTCTTTTCAACAACACGCTTCGCTCGAGTCTCCCTTCCCAAAGAACTCGTTTCATAGAATCTTATCTGATTTTTCCGACTCGATATAGTTCAAAGTTCAAAGAAGAAAGATGTAATTTGGATCCACAAAAATCATATCCAAACAACAAGAGTAGCACAAACTACGGCCTGCGAAATCTGCACAAGTGGTACGCCCGAATATAAGAAGAAATGATCAAGAGTCCTTGCAGATAATGCTAAAAAACATCATTGATCAATCAAAGTAAAATAAAATAAAATCCAAGATATGACGCCAAATCAAGCCCCGCTGGGAGGCAAAGAGTCCCCTAAGAGGTAGATCAAGCCGACGAATACTACAGACGTGATTGAAGAGAGGGAAAAAGCACCAAGCCAAGAGCTCCTCGTGTTGTCAAAGTCGTTCTGGCTGGGACTGATGACGTTGTACGCATGCTCACGCAAGCCGAATACGCTCGAGTTGCAGTAACATCTGTCATACATTCCTGCGTATTGGAAGACAGAGTTAGCGATAATGCCGATCGCATTGATGATAGCAAGCAGTTTCCCGATCCACCTGAGCCAGTCTGCAACGTGGAGGATGGTCTCGACGTGCTTCCTGCCAGAAATATTGTAGAATCTTGAGGTGATGAAGCTCCCACAGGGTCCGTTCGACTCGTCGGTGTTAGGGTCCAACTCTGAAACTCCTACTTCAATGACAGAGGATCGCATGTCTCGTAAAGGAATGGAAGTTGTCTGTTGAGGCCGTGAAGATGTGGAGGGAATTGGAGGCCCTCTGCTTTCCGGGTCGGGGGTTCGAGGGTTGTTGAGGAGATGATGTGCATAGTATCCGAGTCCGTTTGAAAAAACGAGCAGAATCCACACTGCCGTAGAAAGCGTCCCATAGAGTAAGTACGCGAGAGATCGACATCCAAGCCCCTGAGATGAGCATCGAGTTTAGTCCATCAGATTATATGTGCTTCAGGGAGTCGAAGCTAATACTTACGATAGTAGGCGTGTTAAAGACCGCCAGAAAGGCCGCAATCGTCGTACCCCATTGCAGAAACAATGAGATGAGAGATGCTATGACCATGTTCTTGAACACGCCTTGCGGCCAACGAACGCGAGAACTGGAACATTCACCATCATCCGGGGTGCAGTAACGAATTATTTCTTCGCGGCTTCCCAGTCGGCTTTCCGGTGGGACATCGCTCCGCACATTCCCAGGAATGCGCTCGCCGTTAACGCCTTGGCGATCGTTTGACTTGCGCCAAGCAGTGCGGTAGTATAGTGCGACCATGTACACACTGCTGCACCATGACAGCGTTCTTGCATAGTTGAATACTGGAGGAACTAGCAATTCGTCTGGGGAGGAGATGTATCTGCCGAACAATGCCCAATCTGGACTGGGGCTGATAGTCAAGCCAAAGTCGTTGTTGACATCGATAGGATCTGCAGTGGCATTGGTGCCATGTGCCTCGAATACATGCCTGTTTGCTTTCTCGTACGCCTCATGCACTCGATCGTAATCGCATTTTGGCGAAAGAACCAACCAGCCTATAACGATCGGCAATAACCACAGCCATATTGACCCGGTTCCCTCTCCACTAGAGTTGATGTTGTCCGGTACATTGGAAAGGGAATCTGCGACAGTGAGCAGATATGCGATGACGACCCACACGATGGATGTCGCAGATGCGATCGACCACGTGTGTGAGTAGTCAAGCTCCTTCGCAAAGGTGCCCCACCACTGATCGTTTTCCGGGTGTATGACAAGCGACTCGAATCGACCAGATTGCACAGGATGAACACGTAAGGGGACGTGTTGGAGACTGCTTAAAGCCTGCACCACGGACTGGCGCACTGCATGACTGGGGTAGTCTATGCCTGCAAAAAGCTTGTTATTAAGCCATCTGGTGTTGAGGAGGGTCATGTATAGGGAGTAGCCGGCGAGGGTTGGTGAACCGAGAGTCAGAATGGCGGACATAAGATTCTCTGTTCTTCGTCGAGAGCCAAATGGGAGTTGAGAAAGAAGAGCAAGGTATGGCAGAAGCCAAGCCGAATACTCCTGTGCAAATCTGCTCCATCTGAAAGGTTCCTGACCTGCTCCGCAATAATTGACGCAGGCATAGTATGAAATTGCAGTGGCCTGGTCTGCAGTAGTGACACTTTCGCCACTGCTGGTACGAAGTACGGAAAGAGCCATTGAACTCGTCAAGTTCTGAGGGCAATTCGGACCACCACTAGCACAATTTGCTACATTTGCCAAGCATGCCGTGAAATTTACTGATGCCTCAGAGCATAATGGGAGAAACAAGAGAGACACTGTAAAAGCAAGTCAGATAGATGTTACAATGTGGAAAGAAATGGAGATACCCTTCCGGTAGTTGCCACGTCTGGGCATGTGTGGGGAAGTTAGATGGTGCGTGATAGTATGCAGGAGTCCCCGGGCCTTCATCTTAAGTAGTCCAAGTGGAAGCGCCGCTCGCACATGGCACAGTGGAGAGTTAGATAATTTTAAGACCATGACAGTTATCAGGTTTAAGTAATGTTCTCGTGAAGGCATTGCTTTTCCTGTTGCGTCGTGAAGCGCTAGTTAGTATTGCATCCGATGGGAGGATACACAGTAGGAACCCCGATGTGGCGGTGCTCGGGTCGGCGTAAATTTCCAGAGATAAGTTGTTTCCATCAACTTCTCGAACTTCGAATCGCGACCATGCGTACGTACGCGTACAATTGTGGTTCGCCACGTGAACAATTTCTTAGCATTTATGGTTATGATCTTACTCTTGTGGAACGACTCATATATGAGCGCTATAAAGAAAGTAACGGGGTCTCATGGCAGGTATTCCACTTGATCCGCTTGGCCAATGGTCAATTTGAACACGGTTTTAGGGGGTCAGATCGAGTTATGTTGTCTGTGGGTTCTCCGGGTCACTGCGCGGCCTCATTGTCAAAGTCCAGATGCAAGTCACACCTCACCTTTTTTCAAGCGAGAACTTCATTGCTATTTCTCAAAATTTAGTGATGGCCGGCAGTGACTGCGGAGCAGGACTTTGAACGACTCGTATTTTAGACCTTTAGACCAGGATAGGTAATTAGACATTAACTATTGTAAACCCCTAACGGCCAAGTGGTCAATTAGCTGGGGAACTTGAAGATACATGTACTCGGCCCGCGGTGACGCGAGGTGACCCGTTCCCACGCCCTCGACTCGTTGACACCCTTCAAGTTGGCTGGATTGATCTGATAAGTTCGCAGAACAGGAAACTTTGCTACAACTTTCAAAATCTCTTGGCTGGGTTTCTTTGACACGATCATCGATGGTGGTGACAGGCACTCTGTCTGGTCTGGCGAATAATTGCTTGTACGTGAATAGAAGCAGCAAAACTATTGTTCGTAAGAGTTTGGTTTAATGTGTAGAGGTCCATTCGGAATCACACTTTTGAGCCAAGCTGTATTATGATCGAATCAATTGATTGCCGTCAGCTTCTACAGCGTGTCCCGCCATCGGCTGGTGATGAAGTGACGTGTGTTGTAATACTTCCGCCATGTTTTGGCTTGGCCATCTACCCTAACCCAGACTGGACATTATTCAAAGTATACGTTATCTCTCGAAGGCGTCAATGGGCAGTGCATTCCATGGAACATATGTAGTGATGTTCCTTCCGAGAGTCGGCTGGGGAATGACGAAGATCGTAGATCGTCCATGATTGCGAATATATAATCTTGTCTATCGTTTGTGTCGCGGCAAATGCCGAATCTCAAAAAGGAATAGAAACAAATATACCAAAAGGGAATTGTTGACGATGTGAGTTCTTCCCACGCGCATTATGAGGTAATATTGACGTATCACCCACAAGCGACAGAGCCCTTGAATGGAAGGCTCTTTGAACAGGGGTTACATACGGTCAGCACCAACGCAGTGAGGCACATTCTCGTAGATCTGCTAAGAACCCCCATTCTAGGCAGCTGGGTAACTTCAAACGGCTGTGGAATGACGTCTACCGTACATAGTGGACAGCCGGCAAAGCATGGGTAAGAATATCTATGCAAGCCTACATCGGCGCTGTGCAGACAAAAGTAGACCAGTTATTAGCTGTGGTAAGGGGCTCCAAGTTAGCTTACCCTGCCATAATTAGTCTCATGTATGCGTCGGGTCTGACAGGGGTTTGAGAAACGAGATCGCAGCAGACCGATACGGAGCCGTTCCAAAAGGTCATTTCCAACGCCATTGTCTTGATCCTCACAGCAGCACAACGCCTACCTGTCGTCGAGCTATGCCTCCTAGAATCAGAGCACCCTTGTGTTATTACTTGGCGAGTATATCCATTATTTCGTGCCACGAGGCGTACCCTGACCTGGAGGTTGCTTTAGCAGCGATTGGCGTATACAAACAATAAAGAAAAGGTCACCAACGCTTCAACGTCGGCGTTGACTCTGGAAAATGACTCACTGGTACGCCGTAGTAGCACGTAATACTGACTGCGAGAGTGACTGCGAAACTCGAAGCTTGACCTTACTGTGGTAAGTTATGGAACCAGTTTCTCGCCAACCGCCTGGGCGTCATGACCTACCCACCGGGAATGTGAGCATACAGCATGTAAGTGGGTAGAGGGCAGGGCACAAATCATATTGAGGCCTTCTTAGTGGCCCCGAGCGCTCAACCCTACGGATGGGTGCCCAAATGCACATTGAATAAGAACGCAGCATTTCAGACGAGAGTTACGAGACGAACGTGTGCAATTTCCTAACTAGTAGGCGCTTCCATACGACGAAAAAACTTTTTGGCCCTGTGCCTGAGACCTGAGTCTCGAAGCGAGTAAGGGTGATTTTTCTCTGCCGAAAATAAATTTGAACCCCTCTTCAGTGAATCACACCCTCACACCCAACGGAAAAGAATAACGATTAGTACACGTAGATCCTGTCTTCTACACATTACGATATTCGAAAGCAGGACTACCAGGTTCCGAAGTCTCTATGATCGACAGCGTGAAACCCGGTTCGTTCCTCTGCAACGCCTCATCCACCAAGAACACCTCTGCGTCAACCAAGTTCAACGATCGTTTCAGATACGGCAAGAATTCAGCCAAGACTTGCGACTCGGAGAACGACAGACTTCGGTCGAAAGCGACCTTGGGGCCAAAGTCCTGCATGCGTTTCTAGTGTGTACGTGTGCGCCAATTAGAACCACGGGAAGCGACGACACGAGAAAACAAGAACGGCTCACCTTGAGCGCTTGTACGAATGGCATAGCGCGCTTGTCCTTGATGAGTCCCTTCTCCGTCAGGATCGTCCTCACGAGCGCGTCGTCGACTCTGGCTTCAGACTCGACGTACGCCTCCTTGACCGCCTGCACGCACGTTTCCTGCCATTCAGGGAACCGCGTTGCCACGTATACCCGGACGCTCTTGGGCGACTTGGGATCGAACGACGGGCCGTCCGGCTTGCCCTTTTTGCCCTTTTGAAGCTTCTTGAGTAGGGTCGTCTCTGCGTCGCGGATCATCTTGAGTGTGCCGCGCATGTACGCACCGGCTTCAATCAAGGTACGGTCGGCTGGGCGGCCTGGGTTGGGCCAACGTGCGAGCTGGATGGATTGAGGCTCATGCAGGAAGACCAGCCAGATGTGTTCTGCACAGTGCGGGGCAAATGGGGTCATGAGCAGAGCGGAGGCGCGAACCCAGTATTTGACCAGGTCGACGTGCATGCCAACGTCGGCCGTAACTTCACGGTACCAATCGCGGACGTTTTGGAACTCATAGAAACCGTACTTCAAGGCGTCCTTGAAGGAGGTGCTAGAGAAAGAAAAGGTCAAGCTCGAAGAAATATGGCAAGATTCGAGAAGTGGACGTACTTATCGTAGTGGTGCTTGGTGATATTGATATGATCGATGATTTCTTCTTCAAAGACGCGATCGTGGTAGTTCTTGGGACCTACCCTCAGCTTGGATTCGTCCTTCAACATGTCCTGGGCGCTTTCATCAGCGAATGTCAGCGGGCGACGAGCGGTATACTATATGTACCTCGCACCATCCCAGCAAAGTGTGCAAACGTAGGATGTTTGCGTTGGCCGTCTTTTCGTCAAAGTTGGCATCCTCAACACCATCACCAGCGTCGGCCAAGGTCAATCGCATCGCGTCTGCACCAAACTTTTCGATACCTTCTCGGAGTGTCAGGGAGTTCCCTTTGCTCTTCGACATCTTCTGTCCGTTGAGCATCAGGTGACCGTTCACGCGGATGCCCCGAGGCCACTTGTCTTCTGGGAAGACGGCAACGTGATTGTAGAGCAAGAAAGTCAAGTGGTTTTGCACCAAGTCTTTGCCGGATGAACGGATGTCAAAGGGGTAAAAGTAGTTGAATTCATGCTTCATCGTGTCTGCTTTCTCTCGTGGGAAGGGTTCTGGATTAGGCCAAGGACCATCGCAGAAGATATAATCCCAAACTTCGTCGGTCATCTGCTCAGCAGTCACGCCCAGAGGGCCAACGGTGTGCCCGGTGATGTCGCCACCTATTTCGGTACGCGTGAGACAAGATGAGATAAACCCAGTGGCACGAAATATACCTTGGAGTAGATGGGAGAAAGTATAGTAGGCCGGATAGAGTGTCGAGTCGCTCAGACTTTCAACCATGAACTGGGGATCCCAAGGCATCTTAGATCCCAAACCGTACGTGCGGGCACAGGCCCACTGGTTCAGCCAGGCCAAGGTAGACTCGAACAAATTACGTGTCTCCACTGTCCAAGTGTCCATCCGTGCCAAGAGCCTGAAAAGAACACAGTCAATGCGGCACACACGAGTTCAAAAAAACTAAGGTACTTTTCGGTCTGCGTCCTCCAAGTCAGTTCACCATAGTCCATGTACCACTGATCCATCAAAGCAACGACACACTCGTCTGCACTGCGTGACACGACCAAATTCTCCGGCTCCGCGTAGGCGACAGCCAATCCCCGTTCTATGAGTTGTGCGCGAACTTTGGGTTTGGCATCTTGAACGGATTCCCCCTTGAAGTCACCGATGACCATGGTACCACCGTAGAAACCCTCTTTGTACGCGATCTCCTTCGCATCCGCGAGCGCTTTGGCATCTCTGGATGACTGGATCTTCAGTTCTTTGCAAACCGCGACGGCAGTAAGGTCCCCATATTTGGTGGTCTTGAGAACAGGAACAGGCGAAAAGTCGAGCCACTTAGGATCCACTTTGTAGTACTCGGCCTTTTTGCGCAGGTCCTCCGTCGTTGTATAATCGTCTGGTGAATCTGAAGGTACAGAGGTGACGACACCAGTTCCCTGCCATGCAAAGTGTGAGTATAGAAAAACAGAACAAACGGGAGCTCGCGTGCCTTGGTTGCTTTGACGCTCTCCATCGGTAGCACATATACTTCAGGGATGACGCCAAGGGGAGCTTTGACCTTTGTGCCAACAATGCTTGCACCATCAATCTCCAGTAGCTGCACGACTTCTCCGCGCGAGGGAGAAAGGCCCTGGAAAGCCATGTTGCGTGCTGCTCGATAGGACACCAAAAAGGCATCTTTGTCGTTGATGGCAAAAATGCCATACTTCAAGGATGGACCAACGAAACAGTTTGTTTGACCATACCTGTAATCGAAGGACGTGAGCGAAAAAAAAGATACAAACATGATGAATCGCACATTGTCTCCGGGCGCAGGGTAGCAGGGACCAAGTACACTGTTCTGCCCCCAATTTTACCCTCGACAGCTGCCTTGGCTGCTGGGCTCCAATCGACCACTTCCATTTTGATGGCGACATATTCCTGTGGACCAACACCTTCTCCTTCAGATCGGTCGTGATCCATGCATGGTTGACCGTCTTTGGGACTGTAGATGGTATATCGTTCACCGAATTTGATCTTGCCTAGGCCGTGGAGCTTGTTCATCTGCCAGCGAACGAAAGAGTCGTAATATGGGTTGAGGTCCGTCGTCAAGAAGGAGCGACGCCAGTCTATCCGGTTGCCCATGGCATTGTTGTCTTCCTATAGTGAAATGTGTCAAAGAGAAAGCAGACCGCCGCACGAGACGCACTTTGCAGATCGGCGGAAAGTAGGACAGCCAGTAGTAAGGATCGGCAAATTTTTTAACCTCGGTGCGGGGCACTCCAATGGATTCCATGATTTGGAACTGGTAGGTCAGACCGGTGGATTTGGCAGCCACTTTTCCTTTGGTCGCTTTGCCGACCTGTGCAGTGGGCACCGGGCCGTTCTCTGTTACCTTTGGGGCCTCGTCTTCCAGATTGTAACGCTCGAAATTTTCGCCGAAAAGCTCCATCTCACGGATGATCTTGTCTGATGCTGCCTGATTTAACAGGTGAGGTAAGAGGATTGTCTAGTAGATATTATCGCAGACACACCTTGATCGGCATCCCGGTAGCATGCAAGCCATGGGGAAACAAGACGCGCTTTCCGAGCATGCGTTGGTATCCAGCAGTGAATTCAATTTTCGAGATGGTGAAAGCATGGCCGAGATGCAAAGATCCGTTCATGTATGGGTAGGGGAAGTTTCCAAACCACTTTGGGTATTTCTCCTTGATTTGCTCAGTGGAGAGACCACGAAGTTCGTCTTGTGAAGGAGCAGCGGTCTCGAAGAGACGCTCCTCCTGCCATCGGACCTGGTATTGCTTTTCCAGAGATCTCAAATGATCTCGTTTCCCTGTCTGAATGCGAATGAGCGTCTCGTGGAACGAACGAAGGAGAGACTCAGACCTGGGCAAGCTCTAGGGTATTAGCCATGCTGTGTGATAGTCGACGATAGTGAAAATGTATAGATATGTTACAGCGCCAAGGAGGGCGGAAGGTCGCGGTGGAACGAAACAGAGTTGTAATCTTAAAGTAGATCGTCAGTTTTTCTTATCCCGAGTCATACAAACTCGATCAAGCCAACTCGCCTCGGCTATTTTTTCGGTCGCCGACGCTACAAACATGCACAAATCATGTCACACACGCGTCTCGTCACGCGTGACACGTTCATCGCGGACACCATGCCCGGGCCATGTAACAACAGAAGAAAGAAGAAGCAACAGATCAAGCGGGACAAGAAGTCTTTCCAAGAATATGAATATCCCGCTTCACTACCAGATCCCCCACTCGACATTCGCGACCTCGACGGGCCCGTCCACGATACTTACCAATCCCCTTATGATGCCCCTCATCCGTGCGGGGATGGTGTCCTCGTCTCTACCCCAAACATATACGATCCCGGTAACGGACCTCGCGTTCGTGATACGCGTGCCTTTCTATCGTCTTTCTTTGCTCAGCCTCCGGCCTTGGATGATGAGTTGTGTGCAGAATTTGCCCAAGAGGAGATCCTGCAAATGTTATGCACTGTACTGCCCGAGGAACTCGCCATAGTACGTTTCCCCTTTGGGCTGTTTTGCAGCTTACCAAGCCACATACAGATATTATGGTACAATAAGAGTCGAGCCACTGGTCGCATCTGTCCTTCGTGTCGGCGTTTATATAGCTTGGGCGACGTCCTTCCAGACCTTGTCCAAGATACTACAAAGTTCCTTGCTGAGACTCGATCACCATATCTTACTCGTGAACAAGAGATATCTGGCTTATGTAGGTGATCTCCCAACCAGAGACGACGTGCCAACAACTGTACAACAGGTTCGCCGCTTTGCTTCATTATGGGGGCTTTCGATCACCCCGGCGCCATCAAAACCACTTGGGGGCGTATGGCAGAAGAGATAGATGACTATACATGGAATCTCCTCAACAGCCCGGGCTCAGGTGCTGGCGACAAGAGTCTCAGTCTGCTCGTCAAGATGGCACGACTTCCTGACTTGGGTCTAGGACAGTTATGTTTGCCTGATGTTGAGTTCGAGCTCGATGGCTAGTACTTATTTCTTATTCTATGCGGTAAGCTATGAACTACCAACTGAGAGCCACAGGTTGCCATCTATATCGTATGTCTGTGTATAATTACACCGGGGACAATATTTATTGTGTATTCGTATGTGATCGGCACTTGAAGACCCCCCCAAAGAGAAGAGAAGAGAAGTGGTCACGCTCGGGAAGATGGCCGAAAACGCCGGCCGAGAGGTGAAGTCGACGCGTTGGTCCATGCGCGTGTACGCGCCGGAGATGCCCGGTTTGTTGAACGGTGCTTACGTGAGCGAGTCCGTGCTTTTTTCTCACGGTTGGTAAATGCGAGGTCTCCCCTTATACGAGGCTCCCACCCGCCAAACGCCCTCAGCCAACCTTGCCTATAGCTGTACTGTGCGGCCCACCCGCCTAAATCAAACCGTCCCCTACCACACCTCACTGTAGCATATAACAAAAGGTCTGCCTCTCTTTCTTTTTTATCTGCTCATTCTTCATCTTCCTTGATTCCCCGCGATGTCCCACGTCGCTTTTTCTCGTCGTCGCTCTCTGTCCTCGACGTCGTGCTGTCCGCACTGGTACCGTGTTTGTTTGGCCACCGACGCGTCAACGCGCATCGTGTCCTACAACACAACACTCCACTTGCACACCTTTCCGCATGCTCACGACGTGTTGAATCGTTCACTCATTCATCTTTTCACCTCTAGATGCCTAAGGAAGCCAAACCCAAGGTTCGTTTACCATGTTGCCTACCAACTACGCATATAACTGCCTATATGCTATCCTTTGCTTCAATTCATCCCAATATATGCTCTTTCTCGTTCGTACATCGCTGCTCACATTCGTCCTTAGCGCAAGGCCGCTGAGAAATCTGAAGCCAAGACTGCTAAGGGCACCAAGTCCAAGGCCAAGGGGGGGCCGAAGCGAGCTCTCTCAGCTTACATGTTTTTCAGCCAGGATTGGAGAGAGAGGATCAAGGCTGAGAACCCCGATGCTGGATTCGGTCAGTAGTCCCCGCTACCGTGCGATCTCCATCTCAACTCTGTTCACAGGCGAAGTCGGCAAACTCCTCGGGGCGAAGTGGAAAGAACTTGATGAAGATGAGAAAAAGGTATGCACATTCGTGCTCCTTCTTGTCCATGTAATGACATCTCGACCAGCCTTATCTCGACATGGCTGCCAAGGATAAGGCACGGGCGGAAGAAGAGAAAGCTTCCTTGGCTGGGGTGAGTGGGTTTCTCGTTTGTTTTTTTCCGTTTTGACCTCTGAGCCCAACAGACGAAGGCCTCTAAGGAGAGTGGTGGTGAGGAGGCCGCCGACGATGACGACGACTAAATGCCCAGGTCCCAGCTATGCCTCTGTACATATCCGAGACTCTGTCTTTCCTTTCTCTCTTTTGCACCCTAATCACGATCTGCTCTCCCTCCCTTTCACTGTTCTCAGTATCATAACTTCCGCCCCTGCGAGACATGTGCCTACCAACTCCTCTTTCTTGCTCATTTCAGTGCTTATGTGCTCTGTCTCGTGTTCCTCACCATCGTCGTCTTTCGTAGACTTGGTTCCGCGTATTGTCCGTATTTGCTACGTTGAAAATGGTTGTATTTTTGTACGATCAACCCCAGTCTGAGTCTGAGTCAGGTGATCGTCACGTGTAGACGCGAATCAATTAATGTAGCGTCGGCTTTTTGTATTGTTGCATCCACGACGTCATGCCTCTTCAGAAGAGCAAGGCGAAGGCATCTGCATACCAACAGAGTTTGCCCTTTTCCTCCTGCTCTTGACGTCTCTCCTTAACTACATCGGTTAACAGGGGCTTTGACATCCATCCCTGCACCCCTAGGTAGAGCAAGCTTGGACACTAATGATTTTCGACGCGTTGATTGGAAACACTGCAGAACCTGATTCTGACCCGGAATTCAACGCCGGCGCGTATGTTTACGAGAGCAAAAAGAAACAAAAACGAGCTCGTAAGTCGTCGGATGCCTCCCAGCCCCGCAAATTCCGGAAACGGAATGACATCCTCGATGGCTCTCGACCTTCGAGTCGTTCTGGTGAGTGCACGAATACACGTTTGAACGATACCCGGATTCATCACATGGTACTTGGTGCAGAGCCAAGAATGAATCCTCTGTTGCAATTTTTCGGTATGGACACGTAGCATTGCACATCTCATAGGCCATGGCACATATGACCCTGATTTATCCACAGGCGACGAGCTGGATTTACATTCTGCCTCTGAGGAAGAGGAGAATGTCGACGAAGATGTTGACGAGACTTCAGACGTCGCTTCACACCACGACGACGACGACAACGACGGAGAAGAACCTATGGTATCCAGAACAATGACAATGCCATCCAAAGAGGCTACGCCAAATACCAGTGCCATCATCCCGGCTGTAGACGATTCTGAGACGGAATCAGAATCAGAAGCAGAACCGGTCGCGCAAACAGTGAAACGAAAGTCGCCGCCCGTTCCTCGAGTAACACCACCGTCAAAGCGTAGACGGACGCCTCCAGTGGAGGGTATGCGGTGATCTATCATTTTTTTTCACACTCGATCTAATCTGTTGTAGATGATTCTGTCACAGAGTCAGAATCGGACAATGACGTATTGGTGAAGGCAGCTCTTCCAAACGGTACGCGGCAGATATTTGTTTCACTGAACCAAAGAGTCTGACACTTCAAGGTCAAGTCGTATCTACCGTTCGATCAGATTCCGATACGGAATCTGAATCCGAAGAGGACATGATCGCCAACCCTGTCTGCCCTCCCTCGCGCTCTATCATTAGCCTTGCATTGAGTTTGTCTTTTATAGGTGCTCAGTCCTCGACCTGGCCTCCCGCTTCGTGAAGGTCAAAAATACCTTGGACCTCTTGTCCTCAACCGCGAGATGGGTATCATGATACCCGCTGCCATCAACACTTATCTAAGAGAATATCAACGTGAAGGCGTACAGTTCTTTTGGGATCTGTACAACGAAGGACGAGGTGGGATACTCGGTGATGACATGGGCCTTGTATGTCAAATTTCGTGTTCCTGACCTAGTTCTGAGATTTTATCGTACCACTTTGACTACAGGGTAAGGCTATATCGTCCGTCAAAATATCTCAGGTATTGACCGCAGTATGGTACTGCAGGTAAGACCATCCAGGTTATATCGTTTCTTTCTGCTATCATGAAGAAGTATGGGGATCGGAGGGACGTCGATCGAAGACGAAATCATGTTTCAAACCTTCAAGACGGTGTACAGTGGAAAAGGCAACGAGTTCTTCCCCCTCCTAGTGCTGTATGGCCGACCTGCTTGATCATCGCTCCGTCCACGTTGGTCATAAACTGGGAGCGTGAGTTTGAAAAGGTGAGGACTGGGTTTTTTTCAAGAGAAAATCTAGTCAACCGGAAAGCTATTAGTGGGGATATTTTGAAGTTGGTTCATATGTTGGCCCCAACCGGGAGGAAGTGCTCACGGATTTCAAGATGGGCCGTTTGGATGTAGGTAGGTAGCGTTAGTCTGACTTGCGAACTAGGGCTCATTAGTATCCTGACAGTGATTACTTCTTTTGACATAGCACGCAGGGATATTTCGTTGCTCGATGAGCTTCCGTGGTCGCTGATTATAGTTGACGAAGCTCATCGTGTCAAAAATCCTCGGTCCAAGATTACCAGGGCGTTCCATCAGTTCACATGCAAGAGGCGGTTCGGCTTGACGGGAACTGCGATACAGAATTCTTACAATGAACTCTGGACAATTCTTGATTGGACCAATCCTGGACAGCTTGGGACAATGAGGCAATGGAATGGATTTGTGGTCAAACCGTTGACTGTAGGCCAGTCGACTAATGCGACAGAAGAACAGAGGACCAAAGCTTTGGTACGCTGGACACTATTGGTCGACGTGAAATTGACCCTTTGTAGGCTGTTGCAGTGATTATCAGGGACAAATTACTACCTCAGTTCTTTAAACGAAGGTAGGTGATCTGTCGTTGTATCTCTTCGACCTTTCAACGAGCTTTCTAGGACCAAGAATGTTATTAAAGATCAGGTAAGTGATGCGTTATCGACCCCGCACCTGGTGACACATGGAGGTGTTGTAGCTCCCAAAGAAATTTGATGAAGTTGTCTTCTGTCCTCTGACGTCGGAACAAATCAAAGTGTACAAACGCATTCTTGCGATGGATACCCTCCAAAACGTTGTTCGGAAGGAAGAACGCTGCGAGTGTGGATCAAGAGAGAAGTGTGTCCATATCGGAGAAGTATAGTGAGCGGGCTGACTGTTTTTTTCTTCAAGGCGTAAAGATTGTTGTCATCCCTTTGGAAAGGGTGACGTATTGAGATTCATGTCGATTTTGATCAAAGTCTCGAATCATTTGGCGTTGATTCTCCCAGGTAGTACGTTTTATGGACAATGTAATCTAAACTAACAAGCGCTTGTAGCTCCCACAGACAGTCAGGATCAAGTGAGGGATCCAAAGATCTAACTACCTTCCGCAGTCTGACAGCCAGCAGGTTATCCGGCATCGCGAGCTCGCTGTGCTTGCATTTGCAGGTGAACCTGTCCCGAAATTTGGGACAGCGATGATGCTGCCATCTTTTTGTGGAAAATGGGCAGTAAGTTATAAAATTGAGTCTTGGGAAGTGTCACCATCTGATGACTTTGTTCACAGGTCCTTGATACGCTCCTTAAAGATTGGAGAAGGGATCGCTCAAATAAGGTCCTGGTCTTCACAAAATCCGTCAAGTTGCTGGACATGCTGGAATTCCATCTGAAGAATCGTGGTACGAGAAATCGTTTACGACAACTTGGCAGTCAAGTCAGCTATTCATCGTTTTACAGGTTATGGATTTGTCAAACTAGACGGATCCACAAGTTATGCAGAGAGTAGGGAATTGACTATACTAAGCATTGGAGAAACTCACTATCCGGGAACATACAGGGATGCCGATTATCGACAGATTTCATGAAGATCCGGATATCTTCGTATTCCTGATTTCCACCCTTGCTGGAGGAACTGGTTTGAACTTGACTGGCGCGAACAAAGTGGTCATCTTTGGTAAGTGCCAACGAATGTCTTGGTCACCTGTTTAACGAGAACACTGGTAAAGACCCCAACTGGAGTACGTGATCTGCCCACTCAGTACTTCCTTTCACTGACGCCCTGAGTTCGTATGTAGACCCTGCCCATGACTTGCAAGCAATGGACAGGGCCTACCGTTTTGGTCAGACCCGCGATGTCTATGTGTATCGACTATTGGGAGCAGGCTCGATCGAAGAATTAATATACGCTCGACAGCTTTACAAGCAACAGCAGATGGCAATTGGCTATCAAGCTAGTGTGCAAACAAGGTAAAACTTGTTGTCCCACTAAATGGCGGTTGAATGTAATGGCATCATCAGGTATTTCTCAGGGGTACAAGGGGATACTACTAGACAGGGCGAACTTTTCGGCGTGAAGAACATATTCAAACTCCACGAAAATACGCTTGCTACCAAACTCACGGTAAGCTTGTGCGATTGGGTCGGGAACATAGCGACTGAGAGAGTTGGTGTCAGATCGAAAAGGCATCGATCGTTGAACTTGATTGGGCCTTGGCCCACCTTGGAGGGAAATCAAAGCGACAACCAAAAACCAAGGATGATTGGCTACAGGAAGTAGACCAAAAAGGAAGCAAGGAAGACGTAGGTTCAACCCTTTGGTCACTTGATCCTTGGACACTGACACTTCTCGAAGGCGGATCTACGGGGGTTGACTACCCTGCTTTTTGACGATGGTGACTGAATAAATCTACGTGCCTGAGGATGATCCCTAACCGCATGTTTGCGTAAGATCCTCCTGAAATGGCTGAAGAAAATAACGTAGAAAAGACACTTGGTGCGATAGGCGTGAAGTATAGCCATCGCAACGAAGACGTGCTACTTCCCAGCCGGATCGAGGAAGAGCGATCCCGAGACGCACTCAAGGTTGGTTCAGTCGAATACTTGAAAGAGACCCTTCAGGGCGCTTGACCCGTTTCAGGAACACAAGCGAAGCAGAGCCGCTGCCAGGAAATCCAAGCAGGGTCACAGTGACGCAGGAACGAAGAACAAACAGCCAAACAAGCCGGAAGTAGAGTGGCCTCCGAAGCGTAAGCACCATAAGGCACCACCCACGCCAGAAGAACAGTGAGTTTGAGTCGTTTGATTTTGTCGACGTGTCATTCATGGTACATCCAGGCTCGTGTCTCGCCAAAGGGCCTTGATCGAGCTAGGATACATCAAGGACCCATCTCACGTGCCTGTATTTGCCCAGTCTTTGTGAGTGGTTATGATTACGTTGCATTTGCACTGGGCGTGATATGGATCATCGTTCAGTTCAAGGAAATCCGTCGAAGAGCGACAAGACATACTCGGTAAACTCGACGAACATGCGCGACAGTATTCCAAAGGTTAGACTCGGCGAAGTGACTATACAGGAGGGAGAACTTAGAAGACATGTGTATTTCTGATTTTTGGTGTGTCGAAAGTCCTTGGAGAGCTTCCTTTTGCCAGCCTGTGTCGACTGGGGACCGTCGGGCAGTCCTATTGCCGGAAGCTCGGAAGTGTACGTGCACATGTCACAGTAGAACAATAAATAGTTTGGCTTTGAACTGAGCAACTCAACTCCGACGTCGGGAGCGGAAGTCCACGTACACGTCCCGTTCGACCCATTTTCATCGATATCACCCATTGGACAACGCATAAGCCGTCCTAAATGCACATTCCTGAGCGCTCCGAGGGCGCAAGACCACCCAGTCCACGTAAGTACTTGAACAACTCTACTTGGCAGCACTATCCCATTCGGCGCCCAACAGCGAGGTTGAGAAGCACAGATCTACCGGAAGACATCGAAGGTCGAGCAGTCCAACCGGAACCGTTTCTCAGTGGCCATCCTATCTTGCCGGAAGATATGGGTACGTAGAACCTTGGAAGCATCGTGATTCATGAAACGATGTCATACCTATGGTTTACTAGACATCGCCGATCTGACTCAAGCTCAACTCTACGAAATGAACCAAGTGAGTATTTCCTTTCTCTCTCTGTCGCATTTGATTTGACCCATGATGACTGTCTACAGAGGCTCCTCGAGGAGAGCATGGAGTCGGAGCGCCCTCTAGTTTCTCCCCCTGAAGCCACATCCGTCCTGCGAGAAGAATACGCCAATTCCTCCGACTTTTTGGCCCAGATAGATACCCTGATCCACCGGGGGTACAAGGTCATCATTCGTGCCAAAGGTGGCGTTTCGGCCTTTACTCTCGGATATCCTCGTCTCACTCATGTACGATCTCTTCTAGGCGACGGAGATTGTTTCTATCGAGGTGACTCTTACTCTGTCATCTGTGATCCCATTTTTGATGCATTTCAGCTCTTTAGCGTTGGCATTTGCCTACCTGGATCGGCTCATCACTTCCCCAGGCCAGAATAAAGGCCTTCGGTTGACTGTTACCAGTGATATGCTTGCACAGGCCGGGTTTGACGATTGTGTCTATGGACAACCGTACGAGATTCTCCAGAGCTTGGTTCAGCCCGGCACTGCCAACAAAAAGGAAATGCTTTGGGACACGTTTACAGACGCTATGAGTACGTTGCATGGACCGAGATGTCGACCGACGATCATGTCTCACCTGTGTTCATCTTAGCTTCCAACTACATCGTGATGTACATGCGTCTGCTGACATCGGCCCAGATGCGCATCGACCCTCAGTTTGCAGACTTTCTTTTCGACCCAGAGTCCCAAATTCCACTCTCGGTCGATGATTTCTGTAGGCGATTCGTAGAGCCACTTGGAAAGGAAGCGGGTGGGTGCCACACGCATGTTTCGTTCTTTGTGACCGTTTTACATCTCGGATGAATAGATCATGTCCAGGTGGCGGCTCTTGCCCAAGCATTGGACGTCCACGTCAAAGTCGCTTACCTCGACGGACACGCTACGAACGGTCAAGTTAACTTTGTCGATTTTTCTGAGAGCGCGTCGAGGGGTGGTGAGCCGCTAGTTCTACTATACCGGTGAGCGATCCATCATGTGGTGCGTTCTATCGACGTCGTTGACGGATTGTTCGCTTCACAGGCCTGGTCATTATGATATCTTGCAAAAGAACGCCTGAAACTTGGGAGAAGGACGAAAAGGCTAAGAAATTCGTGGCTGTTGGCATGAATCCAATTTCGTGTAAGATATACATACCCCCATGTGTCCCGGAGGATTGTGATTCGCACTGAAATGAAATGGCATGAACGGCTTCTTCATCTGCAACTCCGAAACCGCGGAAACGTTGCATGTGCACTTGGGCGTATAAACAGAGAATGGCTCGGAATCAGAAGCCATGTATAGGCCATGGTCTCGAGCCCAAGCCTTCGAAGAGCTAGTCGGGCTTTGGTAAGATACAAGAACACATTGACAAAACCCGGTGAATTCATCGAGTTCAATAGAACAGTGATACTCCAGCTGTATCGATCCATGTATGACGTGCGAAAGTACAACAAATGCAAGTAGGTACGACTAGCGAGTCAATCGACACGCAACACACGCTATGTAACTCAAGTCAGGTGCTATAAAGCTCGAACGACTGATCACTTCGCGCGTGACACGTCTTCGTTTCCTGCTCCGTCTTGGCATGCGAATCCGCGAATCGCGGTGACATGCCCATCCCATTCAACAGGACGTGACGATGGCAGTCAAATGGTAACCACAGAGGTGGAAGCATCCACGCCATGGAGGAAATGACGTCCGCAAAGTCTGCCGTTGACTCTTCAAGAGCGGCAAGACCCTTCCCCAAATGCCAGGTTTGGCTGGGGGTATGTCTCCGCGGACCGCAATAAGTATTATCGAATGGTCGGGATGGTCGGGAGATCTACAGTAGTCCGTTGGGCCCGAGCTTGTTCCGCTTCGCGGATCGGCCTGCGTGCGTTCAATCTGAAAAGTTGGGTCATGCAAAGTCGACGTCCTGAAGCGAGATTCCGACCTACACGCTAAACATGGAGTTCATGTATGCTGTCGGAGCTTAGACGGCTGTATTAAAGAAAAAAAGGAACGACGTTCTCACTCTGGCCGAGTATGAGACCGGGAGCGGCAGTCAACTGCTGAGCACTTGCGTGATCCTGTATCAGGTACTTTTTGGAACCATGTCAGCTCCGACTGACATCACACACGTGGCCGCCAAAATACTTGCCAAAATCGCTACAGACGCCGCGTTGATGCTGCATACATAAAACGGAACAAAGATGGTTATACATGTGCTCGAGATATTCAGGTACAGGCTTACAGGGTGAGAAGTCCCATCTGAACGAAGATGAGGTTCAATTTCTTGATATAGTTGCCTCGCCTGTCATAGTTCGGATCGAGTTCCACACGTCACAGGGAAGGGGAAAATACCGATTGATTCCTGTCCTCGACGGCCGTAGATAGTACACGATAGATCCAGTGATAATGGCATCGCAAGCAGCGCTCGCTAGTGCGGCCAAAGGCGAAAACTAGTTGAAGCAATGGTGAGCCTGGTTCTAGCACCCCAAATCTCGTGGCACTGTACCTCGCTATTAGATAAAACTTGGAAGGTCGGCGTGTGAATCCTGCCCGAATGTTATAAAGAATGACAAGACCAGGGAGATGCAATGATGAGTAGTTACTCACACTTCAGCCACACATGCTGTAGCGGTCATGTCAGTCAAAAGTAATCAGCCGAAGGAAGGCATAAACACGAACCGAGTCCAAGCACTGCCAACGGCTTATGGATAAGTCACATTAAAACACATGTTATCTAATTGCTTACGAAGTTGAGCGAGGGCAGTCAGCATCTGCGACGTTGGATCAATAGAGATTAGAAGCCCGGTCAAATGACGTACCACGGCGGACGTGACGAGGCGATTCTGACCACTGACTGTACGGTAGCAATAAATAAACAAAGAGACGGAATGCGATAACACCCACTTATCCAAACTCGCTGGGCATAAAAGCTGTCATGATGTGAGAAAACCATGTCATTCCGATAGCGTAACGACCTACCTTTGCACAATGAACGGGATAAAGAACTTGAATGATTGATGATTATTTACGAAATCTCCGGGAGGGCTGCAACAACTTACTATGGTTATAACGCTAAACTGATGTAATTCCGGTCGTTAGCATCCCCACCCTGATTGTGATAGACAAGACCACTCGCAATTAGTGTTCTGGCGTGAGAAGTAAGATCAACTTTAGAACAGATTGGTCGTTTCGTCTAGCAACTTACATAGGCACATTCCTGCAAATCGGAGAGGGATTCAAACGACAAATGATTAAAAGGTGATGGTAAGCCCAGGCTAAGCAGAGGATCTGGGCGCTGTCGAGGATGCTAGATCCACGTCAGTAAAGCGACAAAATTGTAGAAAGAAAACATTACAAGACGGCAATCACCTGCGCGCGGGGAGTACATGAGTGATACCAGGACATGTGTGCATCTAAGAAAAACAAACCAGCGCCTTTAACGTGATCAAATCTTGTGGAAACGCCCGCAGATAGAATATAAATTGACCCAGTCCGACCCCATATAAGCTGGTTGTCGAATGAGCGACGAGCGGAAGATGGAGCAAGGTAAGGTGACAAACGCCAAGCAAATCGTAAAACCTGTCAGGTTTGATGAATCAACGCTCGAAGCTCTGAATGATCTATCATCTTACCTATAAGAACAGAACCCCAGGCCGATTGAAACGAATTCGTGCTCATGGACGGAAAAGACCTGTGGAAGGCGACGAGAAGGTCAATGCGGCATCGGCAGCCTGCTGGCCCGCTGTGGGCGCACGCAACAATATACCATTGGCCCACGCTCACATAATTAGCCCAAGTTAGTGCTCATGAAAAAGAGGAAAATTGAGAAGGGTCGGTAGGGTTACGTGAGTTTTTAATCCCGTTCATAGATTCGCAAGTTGCCATTGACGGCGTTCGCTCTGAACTCACCCTGCGTTTATTTATTTAGCATGAAATCTGTCAGAGCAGAGTCAGGAGGACATTACGATGAACCTGGCGGCGGTCAGCAATTGAAATGTTTCAACACCACTGCCAAGCATTGAGACGCACCGCCTGAACCGAGCTATCCTAATCGTAGTCAGAAGCAAACTTTGTTGGCTTATCGATCGATCGATCATGCGGTTCGGCCGATTTTCTTTTTGGTATCGCTATCTTCCCTCAAAAGCTCACGTTCCGGTCATGACACCCAACTACGAATCTTGGTCTAAACAAGACCTCATCGCCCGTCTCACCGACCTTGAAGCACATGCCAGAGCAGGTCCTCACCGTCCGAGACGCCCAGTCTCCCCGTCAGGTCGTCCATTCCATTTCAAGGACCACCCTGTTCGTAAGATTGCGATCAAATTTTGCTATTCGGGATGGGAATACAACGGCCTCGCGTATCAGATCGACCCCACCCCATTGCCGACAGTCGAGGAGGTGCTCTTCCGCGCGTTCGCAAAGGCGCGACTGGTAGATGCCGAAGCTGGTTTGGACGGATGCGGATGGGAAAAGTGTGGACGAACCGACGTCGGCGTGAGCTCCGCCGGACAAGTCGTCTCCCTCTGGGTGAGGAGCGCCCTCAACAACGCGCCTTCGGAACCCGCGTCGTCGAACCCCGTGCTGGGCTCGGACGCCAGCACGCCCGACGTTGACGACGACCTAGACTTGCCACCCTTTGACCTCGTCGACGAACCACCCTCTAATTCATCCGCGCCGCCCCCTCGCACCGAGGAACTACACTACGTCTCCATCCTCAACCGCGTGCTCCCACCCACGATCCGCGTCCTCGCATGGTCCCCCGTCTCCACCGACTTCTCCGCCCGGTTCAACTGCACCCATCGCCACTACAAATACTTTTTCACCTCACACGGGCTCGACGTGTCGCTCATGCAACGCGCAGCCACCGCCCTCCTCGGCGAACACGACTTTCGAAACCTGTCCAAACTCGACCCGGCGAAACAGATCACCGACTTTCGTCGTCGCATCCTCAGGGCTGACATCGCGCCCGTGGCTGAACAAGGACAAGGACAAGGAGAACAGACCGTGTACGTTCTGGACCTCGTCGGCTCTGCGTTCTTGTATCACCAGGTGCGGCATATCATGGCCATCCTCTTCCTCGTCGGCACAGGCCTCGAATCGCCATCGATCGTACCCACGTTGATGAACGTCGACGGGTCCGAGCGTCCCTTGTCCCCCACCGATCCACCTCTCCCCATCGTCGACCAAAAACCAGAGTATCAAATGGCAGATGCGCTTCCGCTCATGCTTTGGGATTGTGCGTTTGCTGATTCGGATGTTCGGTGGCAGACCGGCGATGAGGATCGTGGGGACGAGGCGGCAAGGACAAAGGGGGACTTGTATCATCAGCTGCACTCCGTACATCAGCGTTCGCTCATTCACACTACTCTCGAGTCCCATTTCCTGGCAGCCACTGCACAGCATCATCCGCCCCCTCCACAGTATTTCCCGTTCAGCTTGACAGGACTGACGACCTCGACGATTCCACCACTGGCAAACAAGGAGCCTCCTGTACTTGGTGTGCCTCTTGGCGGAGGTACATATAGAAGAGGAGTTAAATATGTCCCTCTAGTTTTGCGAAAAAGGCTGGATCATGTCGAGGTTGCCAATGCTCGTTGGCGGACAGGAAAGGGTAGTCGTAGAATTGAAAGAGCGAGCATTAGCATCACAGGTAATGACGAGTAATTGAGTGCTGTCCTTCTATTCTATTCGAATGGAAAGAACAAATTAAAGCTCGCTCGTTGATTACAGGAAAATAAGAGAACAGTAGGGATAAGCAAGAGTCGCCCGCAGACATCTAAATGCATACTGCAACTTGGTGATGTGTTGGGTTAGTACGGGATATGGTGCCTCTACGCTGATGGGCCGTTGTTCATGTAAACGTAAGTATCCTCCGTAGCTGAATTTCCGGAGAACAGCTGTGCGAGATGTTCATCTAAACAAGGGTCAGAGGAGCACAGGAAACCACAAAACGAACAGACTGACAAGTGGGGTCATTGTCAATGTGCTTGAAATGTTTCAAAGCCCATGTAGTTCCAGCGGCGGCCTCGTCTCTCCGTCTTTGCCTTTGCTCGTTCTAAATCGGAATAAGATGGCTATAGCTCCCGGAGTGGCGATGAACCCTTACCTCAATCCTGCTCTTCTCTTTCGCGGCAGTCTCGAAATCACCTTCTCTTATCCCCTTGGAAACCTTAAACCACAAGCGCCTGCTCTCCCATTCGTCTTGTTCTTCGACTGATGCGACGGTAACTACTTCCTTGGGAGTCGTCACATCATGAAACGTGGCACCGGTAGACTTGTCCGTCGAGGTGGAATCCCATGTTCCTTGAATAACACGTTCCGAAGAGCGTGTAGGGTTTGAGAACGTTGCTTTAAATGAGTGGGAAGTGCCAGAAAAGTACCCCTTGCCCTTGTACTCGATCTAAAGTCTCGATATGAACACGTGTGAATACCCAAGACGACGAATGACCCTACCACCGATAGCCAACCGTTTGAACCCTGGATATAACTCGTGTCGACGAGTTCGATATACGGAGAGCCATACCAAAGGCCTTCGATGCGAAGACGGGGAAGAGTGATCAAATATGCTTCCTTCTTACCAGAAGGCAGGGCAACCGTCAGGATGGCATGACCGACCTGCTTGACGTTGATGCTACCACCTAGTTACATGTATCAGTCTCGTGCAAACGTACCAAGAGAGTGCTACGAACCACTGAAACTCGTCTTTTGGGCATTATGGCCGTTCAACACGATACCCTTGGCTTCGTTCTCGATGTGATAAGCAGTGATAGGTGGGTGGTGAGAAACTTGTTCAACAACGAGCGTGGTCTTGCCACCTCGTTGCTTGTTCTCCGGCCAGTAACCATAAAACAGCCTAAGGCGATCAGCCAGCGGACCTCTAGCTTCGAAGGACAACTCACTCTCCCAGGACAGGGTTCAGCGGTCTGGATACTGATCAGAAGTGAACAAAAAGCAGCTAAGCACGACTCACTTCTTCTCGGATCCCATCGATTCGTTGCGAGACGTATATTGGCCCTTGAGGGTACTCTGAAACGGTTCGAGTGAGTTCGAGGGAACGCAAGAACATAGGGCGGAACATTACAATGAACCATCGCAGCACAGCCAATGCACGGGCCTCTTCGGTCTTGCCATCTGCGATGGTGGCAAACAACTCGGGCCGTTCACACCAGTAGGCTATGTAGGAAATCAGGGATAGGTATGCAAAGTTTTGAGAGGAGAGACGCACCAGGGAATTCAGTGAGCGATGTGGGCGACAAGATGAAGGGCGGTGCCGTCATGGAGGACAGGTCCCCCGTGAACCCAGCGAGGCTGCAAGGATACACGTTTAGCTGTGGGGTCAGACACGAGAGAACGATGGCGAACGATTTCAGAAAAGACGTCCAGCTGCTCTTCTGCGCTGCAGGCACGGCCTATGGAGTCATGGACGACAATGTGGATTGGATGTTCGACATACATGCGGATTTGCGTTTATGCTGGTTATGGTCAGATTTACGGAAAACCTTGGACTGACTTGCCTCGCCAGCTTGTTCAGACATGATTGTTGGATGTTTTGCTTGATGGAAACTGACGAAACGGTTGAGACGGAGAAAAAAGGTGGACCAGCTCCTACCCTACTTGGGTCACGTGAAATAGGCGTAGATACAAAAAATTGAATGAATTGAACTAAAACTACAAAGCTACTACAACCCTTCCTCTGCAGAACGCCGCACAAGTCGCCGCACCTTCTTCTTGTAAGCTGATTCGGTATGTAAGATGCCGTAGTCTCTGCTCTGTGTGTGATGAAACGTACCAGCTAGATCCGTGCGGACTTCCTTTGCTGCATCGACGTTAGCCGGGCTGTCCGTGTTGGGGGTGTCCGAGGATAAAAGAGAGATGACACTGATGAGCTATCGTTCACGATCAGCACATGCGATCGCACGATTCAAGAACGAGACGTACAATGGTCTCGACCGTATGAACGGGCATCCAGCGTTCGCCCGCATCCTCGTAACCATACTGGTCATCGCCAGGTGCATGCTGACCAGGATTCGATGAGCTCAGTTTGAACGATCCTTACAACGTGTTCCTCACCAAGATCGAGATGCAGACGACACCATCCGGATAGACTGCGTGATGTCTCAAGATTGGGCGGCTTCTTGGCTCAAGGATGACTCAACTGTTTGGATGCCACATTGGTGTGATGAACCTCATCTTGGGAGGCAACAAGGGATACTCCGACGGAAAGGTCAATCTGGCCTTGAAGAAACCACCCTCGCTGGGTGCGGTGGAGGGTCAGCAGCAGAGCGTGGTCAACGATAGGAGTGATATTCACTAGAGCGTGTCGGGTGGTCTTTTGGGGAAGATCAGCAAAGCAGAACGATGCAGCTGTTCGCAGCAACGACTAACCCGATGATCATGACATCCCATTCATATAGATTGTTATCATCAACGAGCCCTTTTCCCATAATTCTGTCAGGAATCCGTTGAAGATCAACACCATGAGGAGACATTGCCCGTACCTGCGGAAAAACCTTCTACGGGACGTTTGGTGAGCTCTGTGAGCTGACGGCGAAGAAGAAGAGAGTTGGATGGTTGTGGGGCTGGCGAGCGCGACATTGAAATCGGTCGATGGCGGTTGCTCTGCTAGTCCTGGTCAAACGAGTAGCCACTTCTGCCTGGCTGCCCCTGGCAGTGCAAAAACAGTCGTGTGATCGTGCGAACACTATGACTTCGGCCCGAACTTGCCCGAAAGCCTTCTTCTTATTTCGGACTGACCCCTGAATACCCTGGAACTCGGTTTCACCCATATACTCATCGCTTCGCAATTCAAACTTGTGGCCGTCAGGGTCACATCAAGGGATCGACCGAACAAGGTTACCTTGGGAACGACTAAGAACCTGACATGTGCTTCAACGAGGTATTTTTGTAACTTACTTGTGTCTGCCTTCATATTTCCGTTCGGCAGTCAGCATGCAAAAAAACCTGCAAAACGTAATGAGTTCTAGGGTATCAGATTCGATAGCCGCGATAAGAACCCTCCTGGGAGAGTTCGTGCACAGCGGAACCGAACCGATGAAGAATGTATAGCATATATAATTGGACCCTGTCTCCTGTCCCCACCAGGAGGCGAACCTGAAAACTGGGGCGTCAACCATCACTGGTGAGCGCTTTAATTCAAAGGCATTCCGGGGCCATCCGAGCTCGAAGGACACTCGCGGTGCCAGTCTCGGCGCGTGACTCGTGTCGAGCTGATCCCCACAAGGTCATCAACCAGCGTGCAAGCACCATAATATATTTCGTCTCCCCATCACGGTGCGGCGTCGCTAGGTACAACTTTGGGGTGCCTGGGGTAGACATCGGCAACGTACGCAACATCTGTCTGCGTACGCGTCTCTGCTGCAGTAGGTCGTTCCGCGAAAACGGCAAACACTAGAGTTGGACGTTCAGCGTTCATGTCTCGAGTCATAGCGACGCAGGTAATCCATGCCGAATAGTCATCAGCTAGAGGGGTAATCCACCATCCCGCTAACTACATTCCAATGTTGGAACGCTCAGATGGCTTGTGAACATTGGCTGGGCGATTCCTGCAGGCATCTCCCTTCTTGCCAAACGTTCCATGCTGAGTATCGTACGACACCCCTAGGCGCGGTGTCACGATCGAACCCATTCCAAAAGAACAAATGTGATCGTACTGAGATGCTCACAAGAGCCGTCAACCAACTGAATTTCACAAGAAAGAAAAGAAGACGAGGCGAACGTCAGCAACACACAAAACGCTAACACGAATGATAAGACACGAAAAGCACGCACAAAAAGACAGCAACCCCTCGCTCTTCATTCAGGCGACAAAAAACGAGTACTGATACGAGCAATACTAACGTACGAAATCAGCACTGATCTGATTTGATACTACTAATGATCATGTGCGACGTCCACTCACGAAATATGATCCCATAAGCCGTACCGACGTCCCGAATTATGAGTGATACAAGAGGGGTCCTGCCCCAACCTGCCCTCAGAGCAGCGCAGTACTTGAACAGTGTCAAGGAAATCAATGTGCAGTGACTGATGAATACCAGTATGCTGAGTAGATCAGGTGCTGAGTGACATGCATTTACAGGGAATGCGGAGCTCAGACCCACGTGTGTTCCCTGTTACTCTTGGATCCCAACATCAGAAGGCACGTTTCGACAAAGCCTACGTCGCGTGTTAGCCACATCATCCTCAAAGCCCCTGCAACCTCCACCGAAATCAAAGTCAATAATAGGAAACCGATCTTCCTAGATCGGTTATAAAAAGCAAATACTGCAAGTTTCGTCCAGTAAATAGAATTCGACCATCAAGAATCACAACTGACCGCGAGTCGCCAAAACGATCTCGAGCAAGGTTCCAAGGATTTGACAAAAACAGTTGATATATGTCAGCCAGGCGAAACAGAGCGCCGGTGGGTTACTGCCATTTGACAATGGCTCCATTAGAAAGTTGTGTGCTCTAAGGTGGGGTTGTAACTCTACGTGAGACGTGTATCATACGAGCCTTGAAACGTACTCACGCATGCGACAATATGACTGCGTAGCGAAAAAAGAAATATGCCCACTTGAAAGGGTTTCTGCTACGCATGCTTCAAGTACCGAGCAATTGTTGGGAAGCTAACCAAACGTGACCATGCATGTTACGCACGTCCAGATGTACTCGACTTCGTCGTCAAATCCTATAATATGGTTCCAGCTTAGAAACGTTATAGATGAAACTGTGGCGCAGGCTCAGCACTGCTAAGAAAAGGTTACACTTGTAAAGCTTACCGCTGTGGTAGCGCACGTCCCGCACGGCAGCAACACCCCCGAGAGTTAATCTGCTGGGGAAGACACCATCTGATAACATGTTGCGAATGCGAGAACTACAGTGTGAGCAAAGAAATCTACTTATGAGTTATGTCGTCGGTCTAGCCCCACCGTGACCGCGAG